>JAVJIF010011629.1:0-90123 GCA_038442645.1 Agave tequilana
TAGCTAAGAAATGGCTTTACAATCTTCCCGCCTGTTCGATATCTTCATGGGATGATTTTGTAAAAGTCTTTCTTAAGAAATTTTATCTCATTCACAAGACAGCCCTCATGAGAAAAAACATCATGCAATTCAAGCAGGAATCAAACGAACCCTTCTGGAAATATTTTGAACGCTTTAAAGACCTTCTAGCCCTATGTCCTCATCACGGCATAGAGAAATGGCGTCAGTGCCAAATTATCTATGACGGACTTGATTACCAAACAAAAACACTCCTTGAATCCATGTGCCAATGGAAATTTTTGAAGAAAGATGAGAATCAGGGGTGGGATCTCTTTGAAGCCTTAGCTGAGAAAATAATTCAGTTGGAGTCATGCCCAGATAAACCCGCTCCCACTACTTCCAGAACCGGTATGCATTCCATAGAATCCTCCATAGCTGCTGAGGCTATGATCACACAATAATGAAGAGGATAGAGCTGCTTGAATCAAGGGAACATTCTGTTGTCAATCAGGTCAACCCATCACCTGTGGTCAAACCGGGTTGCACCTTTTACCATGACCTCAACCATGTATTCGAGGAGTGTCCTGTATACCAGTCTCAAATGTATCAGGAGAATACGAATGCTGCTTTTACCAGACCTCATCACAATCCATACTCCAATACGTACAACCCGGGATGGCGAAACCATTCAAATTTTTCTTGGGGTCAGTCTGGTCCTGAGCAACCTAGGCCACCATTTTCAAATCAATATCATGCTCAGCCTCAACACAATTTCAATCGAAATTCACCGAATTTTCATCCATATCAGAATCCACCACAATCACAATCTTATCAGAGCCCACCACACTACCAAACACACTTCCAGTCTCCATACTACCAACATCCACCCCAGAATGATTCAGATGAGAAAATATCGGAGTTGAAGAAAATGTTAGAAACCCTAGCAAAGAGACATCAACAGGATATGAATAAAGTACAGGTCCAATTAGGGCAATTGGCTAATTCTGTAAATGAGAGACAAAAAGGTATGCTACCAAGCCAGCCATTGCCAAATCCCAAACATCACTTCCTCTACATGAAGTGGAAGACATGGGCCCCAGTCATTGCAACGCTATTCATATTCTGAGATCTGGAAAACAGGTAGATAATAGGGTTTCTAATCAATCATCCAAATCAATGCCAAAGTCAACACCTCCAGTTCCAGTGCAACCAACTCTAGACAATCCACCTTCTAGTTCTGAGCCATCAAAAGCCAAGGGAAAAGAAAAAGTAGATGAGCAACCTTATAAGCCTAGTGTACCATTTCCAAATAGGCTGACAAATCACAAGTTGAATGCTCATATGGAGAAGATAAGAGAAATGTTTAACAAGGTCCAAATCAATGTACCTCTTCTTGATGCAATACAACAAGTGCCTTCATATGCAAAATTCTTAAAGAAAATGTGCACCAAGAAGAGGAAAACACAAGTCCCTAAGAAAGTCTTCCTAGCATCCAACATCAGCGAGCTGTTCACTGGGCCAATTCCTAAGAAATACAAGGACCCAGGGAGCCCGACAATCTCTTGTATCATAGGACAGACTACCATTAATAGGGCATTACTTGATTTGGGAGCCAGTATCAATCTCCTGCCTTTTTCTGTGTATCAACAATTAGGGTTAGGCGATCTCCGCCCTACCCAAATGACGATACAACTGGCTGATCGCTCTGTAAAGAGACCCAAAGGGGAAATTCATGATGTTCTTGTCAGAGTTGGGGAATTTATTTACCCTGTTGATTTCGTAGTTCTTGAAACACAACCTGTGTCTAATACCAATCATAGGGTTCAATCTCCTGTTATTTTGGGACGACCATTCCTGGCTACAGCAAATGCCATCATCAATTGCAGGAATGGGTCAATGAGGTTAACTTTTGGTGACATGACGAGAGAAGTGAATGTTTTTAGCATGGACAGGCAACCTCGTAGGATAAAAGATCAAACATTCGAGGTTAACTTTGTCAGAAAACAATTGTGAGGAAAAAAATAAAGATGAGTCGCAATTTTGTGATTCTCTTGAAGTGAAAAATCCCATTATCAGAGTACCCTTTCAAAAGGGAAAGTTGATTTGGATATTTTCACTTTCAGTGAGCCAACCGTGAATGTATCCATGAGGATATAATTCAAGAACCTCCGATTGATATATCTTTTGAAGACCTCTTCGCTGACGAAATCATGTGTTTGGATGAGCCAACTCGGGGTCTGTTAACTAATTGCACATCTCTAAAGGAAAATGTTGACCTCAGTTTTGAGGAGCTGTATGGAGATGAGTTGGATTTTCTCAACATTGGGAGTAAAGAAATTCAGAATGAGAAAAGTGGTGATGAAGAATTTTTTAGTGAACATTGTGGTGAATGAGGATGAACAACAATAAGCAATTGAAACTGGAAACGCCTAAGGCTCAGAGAATATTCAACTCGTTTCCCAACTGAGCCCTCTTAAACAGACACATTGGAACGATGGGAAACAGGCTAGAGGGAAACGACCAAAGAAAAGCCTAGGCGATGGACACACTTGTACATATTCCTTGTAAATAATTTTTGTACACTTTTGTAAATAAAAATATATATATAATATAATAAATAAAAATAAAAAAATAAATAAAAAAATAAAACTCCAAAGATGAGGGACTTTTGCGCTAATTCATATCAAGAGTTCCACTCCCTCACAACTTTCAAAATTCAAATCCCTAGGTTTCTACATATCACTTCTCCCCTAGGGTCAAACTCCTTCACAAAAATTCAAATTTCAATTCCCTAGGTTTGTAAATATTACTTTTCACCTAGGGATAAAATTGGGACTCTCAACCTTTTCCCTCCTATAAATATCCTATTTACCCTACCCTTCTTCTCTCAAACACAAAACACCTTCCAGATCTGCAAACCCTCCTCAAACGGTCGCTCCTAGAAAATTTCTGCTCCCCTAATTCCTCTACCTGTCGCGCTTTCGCGACCCAGGCCGCAGATCCGCGGCATTCTTGAAGACTCCGGAGCGCCGCCAAGGATTCTACCCGTCGATTTCTGACGCTTGTAGCCAATCTGGTGCCACAGATTCCATTAGCCTTCTCCTGTGCCCTCTGCACACCAGGATTCCCCCCCCCCAACGAATTCCGGGGGCAGTTTGAATTTCGATCTCTCCATTTTATTGCTTTGATCTAATTTATAGCATGGCACCAGTATTTTTGCTGAAAGGACTTTGGAAAAATTTTGTGTGATCCTAATGGCTATGAACATATCTTCCTAGATCGGATTAGGGCATGGGATTGGTATGCTTTAGTGTATAATAATTCTAAAAACGATGCTTTTTATTGTCCTGAATTGGTAGCACTATTCTACACATCCATTGACCATGCATCCGTAGATATACACACGTATCAATTCACCGTGCACATGCCCTTGGGCGACCTGTTTATCACGCTTCCTCTCCTTGAGGAAATCCCAGTGTCCCTGGTATCCCACAGCACAGCGACCCTCTTCTACTTATCGATTACATGACAGTTATGGGGGCTCGCTGTACGGAGCAAGACCGCGGGCTAAAGGCCAGCACTACTTTTAGAAACGTACACTGCGTTGGACGCTGGATCCAACGTAACATCTTAGGTCTAGACCACACAACGTCATTCAACCGCCCGGTGTTGCAGATAATTTATGACTTGATGACTAGGCAACACACGGTCTGTCTAAACAAGACCATCTTCCACGCAATACTTGCCAACTCCTCACGCACCCGTGGTGCCAACACTCCACCCCATTCTGATTACACGTCTGTGTAGGACTTTCCTACCGGATGCCATATTTGATTCTTTTGATTGGGTGTTTGTGACACCAGAGCGACCTACTAGCTCTTATAACAGTTGTTTGTATGCGGTTTGGACCCCTAGTGTCCAGCCCGAAGATGTGCCGGTGGAGTCCTCTTCTGAGGAAAGTTTAGAGGAGGAAGATGAGCCTCAATTTTGGCGTCAGGATGCCCCAACAGATTCACGTGCCTTTATGTCCACCATTTGGAAGGGCATGAAGAAGATTTTTAAGGGGGCAGGTTCGACTAAGGAAGAAAGTGGAGGAGCAATCCTCTAGGTTGGACCGCATTGAGGCAGGGTTACGGCGATCTCAGTCGGCTGGACCCAGCACCACTGCTGGTCCAAAACGGCGGAGGGAGTGATTTTATACCTTTACCTATTTCATGCATATTTTATATTGCATACATTGAGGACAATGCATGAGATAGGTATGGGGGGTAGATTCTAACCTAGGATTTTTCATTTTCTTTTTAGGCTTTTTATTTTTTCTTTCTAGGATTTTCATTTTCTTTTTAGGTTTTTATTTTCTTTTAGATTTTACCTTTCTTTGTAGATTTTTTATTTTCTTTTAGATTTTACTTTTTAGAAAAAAAAATAAAAAAAAAAGGATTCTTGATCCATGTTTAAAGAATCAAGCTTGACTTTAGGATTAAGGAAACTCTTAACTATGATTTCTAATTATAAGTTGAAAGAGGGTTTTGTTGGATTTTTAGGTTAAGTAAAAAAGGATAAGAAAGATAACTAGATTTTAATTCCTTCTTTAGGATATATACATTAAACATATTGAGGGATTAATCAAAGACTTTGTGACTTTATTTACATATATATATAATAAAAAAAAATAAAATAAAAATAAATACTTAGCCATTAATTAAGCTGGTTAGCCGTGCCTCAAGAAGCATGGCAAGTCACGCCTAAAGGTGGTTAAGTCCTTAGTATTCATGACCTAGTTTACTCGAGTCATCGAACCTTAGGGATGTATCTTCATCTGGTGCCCTAAGACCGACTGGTTTCGGAGTCATCAGTAAGAGACTCGCTACAAGGGTAAATTAGAAAGCCTAAGGAATGCTAAGGAAATGTAAATAAATAAATATTGTATATAAAAAAAGAGAAAAAAATGTTATATATATTAGTAAATAAATGAACTTAGTCTGAGAAAGATCCTTCATATTTATAAATGTATATATACTAGGATTGATGCAAAATCTGGTCTTTGATCTTTTCCTTAAAAACTTAACCTAAGTTGAAGACAAAACTCTAAATAGACACTTATAAAAAGAATGACGAGTTTAGGGCAACCTGAAACCTATAAATCAAGTAAGATTCTTGAAAACATGGATCAAAAATTTTCACTAACACTTTTATTTTTCTTTATGGATTTTGTGGGTGCAATCCGCTGAAAACCCTCAGGAGACAACACTCCTCCTCTAGGGTAACCTGGAGGTTTAACGGCTTATTGCACGTGCTCAGTGCAATCGTGTCACCTACGAAAGTGGTGTAATAATCTAGTTAGGATTTTTTCTTTCTTTTTTGCTCGGGGACGAGCAAAAGCTAGGTATGGGGGTGTGATTGTTATTCATTTTTGCATATTTTTCCACATTCATACCATGCATTATATCAATAAAAATTGGTTTTTTACTCTTTTTCTCTCTATTTTTTGCAGGTCCATCATTAATGGAGAAGAGGCCCATAATCCATGGAATTATCAGGAATTAAAAGGGATTAATCAAAGCCCAAAAGAGAAGCCCAAGAGTTGAGCCCAGGATCTGGAGATATCCACGCGCCCAGTCATCATTCTAGAAGATCCACGTGGCCAACAAACCCCAACAGAACTGCAACAGAATCCGTTGGCGCAACGGCCTAGATTCTGTTACGGAAACGCGGCTCTGGCCGCGGATCCGCGACAGTTATCTGGCCGTTGAGCCAGCGTCTGATCCCACGGTCAGGATGTGAGGTTCCCCCTCTTCTGAAGCCTATAAATAGACTGCCAAGGACTCTGCGAAAAAGAGAGGAGAGATTAGAGGAAAGAGCTTGTAATTTTTAGGTTTTTCTCTAGGTTTTTAGTGCTCTTAGTCTTCTTCTTCCTCCTAGAAATTCTGCAAGAGAGAGATAGAGAGAGAGTGAAAGCTTGTAATCCAAGGTGTGACAACTTGAAGCAAGGATTAATCCAATCTCCCTTCTCATCTATTGCAATTTCTAGTGCTTTACATTTCTTGCATTTACTTTCTTCAAGCTTTACATTTCTAGCATTTCCTTTCTATATTGAATTGTTGTTTTCTTTCATGACAATGTCTAGCTAACTTCTTCTAACATGACTAGCTAACCACTAACCTTGCTAACTTCTAACTCTTGGGTGATTGCTAACTTTTCATCTTGCAATTTTGAGTCTCTTTCATCCCCGATGAAGATGATGGGTTGTTTTAATTCTTGGCGAATTCTTGTTGTAATTCCATATGATTCATGTGTGCCTCATTTAGAGCCTTGTCTTTAGAACAAGTGCCTTGATGGAACATGGAGATGGATCACCAACCATATGCTATTTGTTGTACAACTTTCTTACTTCAATGCTAACTTGATGTATGGCCTTGAATGACTAATGAATCTTGTAACTTCTTCCTTAGCATCCCTTGAGTGACACTCCTCGAGTCCACCATTGAGATTCTATCTTGAGAGCCGATGAAATCAATGAGGCTACAAGACAAGTCCAAGAAGATCACCCAACTATCAAGTGGGAAAGTAACTTGACCACAAGCAAGACAAACATTTGCCGATGAATCAACATGAGGCATGCATCACCATAATGGAGATTAGTAAGTTAGCAAATTAGAAAGGTTAGCTAGTCATGGTTTCTCCCATCTAAAAGTTCTTCGAAGTTTTTCTTCTCTTAGTTTTCTTTCTAAAGCTTTTCAAGTTTTCTTTTCTTTCTTTACATCGCTTTTCTTTTCATGCACAAATCCATCACAAATTCTTTCACCTATTTTTCCATGTCTTTTTCATTCTTTTGAACATAGAAGAACACTCGTTTTCTTTCTTCATCATTCAACTGTTAAGCTTCTATCGCGAGCTCTCCCTGAGGATCGACCCGTATTAGCTATACTACTACGGTGATTCGGAAGGAGTATATTAAACATTGTGAATACATTTTGGAGTGAGTAAGTACCTAAGGTTGTTTCTAAACCTTCTCTCTTTTTGAATATTAGTGCAACTCAACTCCCCTACTCTTTCCTTATCACCAGGGCGACCCACCAACAGGGTGTGGCCACCTAGCCACACCCTGGCCGCAGAAACGCGGCCAAAGCCGCGTTTCCGCGGCATGGTTGGGGAGTTAGGGGGAGCGTTTGCTCCCCCGATCTCCCCGGGATCCTATAGATTGGGTTTTTTGCCTATAAAAGGCCTGTACTTGCACTGAAAATGGGACGCCAATGTAGAGTTAGGATTTAGACTAGTTTTTCATTTCTTAGTTTAGGTTTTTCTTTTCTGTTTATGTAAATTGTATGTAAGCTTAGGTTAGATGATGATTCATGTAAGTAAGAGAGAGAGGCATATGTTGAGAGTGACACCGATGTACCCTCCTCCTTTCTTCCATCGTTTCAAGCAATAAAAGGTAACATTGTTATGTTCTTGTTTACTTTCATTTTTCTTTTGTTTTCGTCTTCCTCTTCTACTTTACCTCGTTTGTTTTTGTTGAGTTTACAAGTGATTCCAAAGCACAAGTATAACAATGTTATGTGAGTGCCAACGATAGTTCATGAAGACGTTCTCCTCCTCAAGACGTATCACTTCATGCTTGTGCGAGACTTGATGATATAATGCGAACGGGGACTGTGCTCGGGCTTATGATCTATGCGTTGAACGCCTCCTAAACTAAGGTAGAACAAGCAAGGTTTCAAGGTAAATCATCACTCAAATTAGGTAAGTATTTCTTCAACTTCTCTCTTTTCTTTTATTTCTTTAGTATAGATCACCACCTCTTCCAAATCGTTTTCACTCTTTCTTTTCCGACTCATTTGTACATAGTCGCTTTCATCGTTTTCTGATTTTCTCCACTTTCTATTCTACCACTTTCTTCTTAACTTTAACTATTAACTCTTTTTCATTTTCTTAACTTTAACCAAAGAAGAATCTTCGTTTATCTTCATTAAGATTTCAATAAAGAAACGTAAACGCTTCCATCGAAAAACCCTCCTTGTGGATCACGACCCGCATAGCCACTTGCTATAGCTGTAAGAATTGAGCACTTGCACATTTTTATTTAAAGTTCTGAAATTTCGTATTTTGTGTGCAGGTTTTGCCTTAACCAATAAGTAAACAGGGGATCATAGTATTCCCCTTGTTCTCTGACAGCCCTAGCTCTCGGGCTCGTCACCGCCCCACGCCTCATCTCCTGTATCAAGAAGCAAATAATAAGCCTTTGGAACACACAAAGGGTATATCGCAAGGACAGAGCTGATCTTACCTAAGTCTGGAGCAAATTCACCATAGCCGGTTCAGCAACCGACGGTTTAACTACTAACGGGGCAGCAGGAGGAAACGCTGCAGAGGGTTCACCCTCTACGACAATCGTAGGAGCTTGGCGACGGCGCTTCTTCACCAACCGCTTCCTACGAGACCCACCTGTCCGTTTGCGCTTGAGAGGAACGTCAGAACCTTCCTCCTCCACTTCTTCTATATGTCTTGGGGGAACTGTCCCCATCATGCCAGAACCAGCTGCAGGAGTCTCGGCACATGTCTCCGCTTCAAAGCGAGGACTTTCTGCATCTGAAGCCTCGCTATCATACACAGCAACGAATTCCTCTATGCCTGGGATGCAAACCCTTTTACCTTCCCTTTTCTCAGAGACCTTTCGCTTCAGCCGCTGAGAGATTAACCTCACACCAGAATTGTTAACACTGAATCCAAGAGGTGTGGAGTTAGAAGTTGCATACCACTGGCAGAAGCACAGGGTCATTAGAAGATTGGGATTCCTCAACGACGTACGCAGCCGCGCCCCAGTACAGCCTGCAATGAAGAATCACCAGGCACGGGCTCCATCAATGAGACTCCCCAGGAAATCCAGATTAAGATTGGGGTTGCCCATATACAGTTGGTCATATCCAAACTGTCGAGCAAACCGACTTGGGACATAGGGCTCCAAGTAGCAGGTATCCCCGCTTCTGTACAATAAATGTGAGGGCCGGATACTGACCAGCCACTCAAAAACTCCCCGACTCAGGGACGACTGCCCCTCCCCCGCATCTTTGAACTCTTCCTCATAACCTGCGCCCCAAATACAGGGAAAACAGCGGAAGAGACTATAGACGTCATAGCGACGTACCAACTTACGGGCCTCAGCCACGTAAGTCTTCTGCCACGAGCATCCTTCGAATCGGCGGAGAAGCGCCATTCGAACACCTTGTGGGGGGTCCTCTCCAGCTTCAATCAAAGAAGGACAATGCAGGGCGAACCACGCCATCAAATAAGTGTACGGCAGACCTACCCTGGGATTGGGTCCGTCGCGAGGCGAAGTGGCTCCCTTTCCACGCTTCGTTGTTGGTGCCTGCAAAAAGCCTCCGTTAATGCACGAAGGCCTCTCTGGATACAGCACACCATGGCCGGAAGAAGACCCAGAGGGTGTTCATGAACCAAACGAACAGCGGGCAGCAAAACATTCGGATGAACGACGTCACCAGAAGAAGACGGCACCACGCACCTCTTCAGCCAGACTGTTAAGAAACCAGCCAGCAGTGCCTTCCGGGACATCGGCCGGCGCGCCTGATGATGGAAACTCCGAAGGACATCACCTTTCTCATAGGGACCGTCGTCTTCCTTCACAACTAGATCCCCTTGGAAGTGCTTTTGCATCCGGTCAAAGATGTCTTCATCAGCAACTCCGCAGTGAGCCGCTTCAGGAGTATTCCTCATATCCGAGAACAAGTATTCCCCCAGCTCTTCAAGCTACAGGAAGTTCTCTTACTGTCCCCATGTATACTGGAACAAATGTGCAAGTGGCACATTAACTCCCGGTAGGTCTCGAACAAGGCAGGCTCCTGCTTCTCCAGAAGAGCCAATTCCGCCTCGCACGGAAAGTATTCTTCGTATGGGAGAGACCCAAAAGGCAGAGCAGAGACTTCCCACATCTCATGCAAGGCCATACCCAATTCGCCAACAGGGGTGAAGAAAGTCCCTGAAGCTGGGCAATACAATTCAAAGATGGCGTAGAAGCATGCCACGTTCATATCAATACCGTGACAGGTCGCCCGGATGGCCTCATGGAGGTTCAGCCTCTCCAGATCCTCTTCGAAATGAACGAGGATATATGTAGTTAAATCCCTCCACCACACCTTCGGAGGGTGAACCCAGCCTGGAGTCCTGAAGTCAGTAGCTTGATAGTTCCCATTGACCTTGCAGAACTGGTTGCCAAAGGTCAGCGTCACAGCAGGATTTTCTCCCACTAGGATCTCTCGCGACACATTCCTAGGATGTAGACCCATTATGCAACGAGGAGGCCCCGCTCTTGCATAACCAGGAGACTGAAACATTAATCTCCCTACATGGATGGAGTCGGTACTTCGGCTCACTTCCCATGCCATCTTCCGAGCCTGCGTCACACACTGGAAGGAAGACAAAGAAAAATGTCGCTTGTTGGACGGGAGGTAAAACTTCTCATCATCCAACTGGAAAATCCACTGCCCTTCTCCTGCCTGTAGTTGGTGATCAGGATCTGGTGCGGCATCCCCGAACATGAAGTCGGGCTTCCTATAAGTTCGACGGTCAATATCTTCAAGGGGAGCCGTAGTCAGAATGCTCCTCGTGGTGTGTTGATCACCACCATGAATAAGCGTGTCTCGAACGACGGAGCTCCGCTCACTAAACAAGAAGCCTGCCCTTGAAATTGCAAGCTGATATTGCCATCCACTCCTCTGGTCATCCCAAACAGATTGTTCAAAGGACCGGGAGTATAGTGCACTGCAGGAGCAAAAAGAACTATAATTAGTTCACCAGCCAAGCGAAAACAAAGACACAATTTTCACCAAGGCATAGCCTCGCCCTTTGAGTGAAGCTGGCAAGGCGATAGCTTTGACAAAGCTTAGCCTCACAGTCAAGTCCGCGTTTCGCAAAAATGTCCAAGTGTTAGCTTCGCCTAAGCAGAAGGTGGTACAGCCCTGAGGACTAACTTCGTCAAAAGGGTATTATGGTCAAAGGTTATCCTTTACGGCCATGATTGAAGGGACGATCCGTATCCTGCTGTTCAACAGGACGAAGACAGCCCAAGTAATAGCTTCGTACGGAAGCTTAAAGAAGAACTGTTCAGTTCTTAGATCCCCGTCCAAGAAAACAAGGAAAATTCAGGGAAATGGATTCCCTAACAATAACAGATCATGCTTGATTGTTCTGGATTCATCCAAAGATAGCCAAGCATCGGCTTTAAAAAATAGAGACGGCATTCTCTAATCAAAAGGGAAAGTCCCTTACCGGCGATTGGTCGTTTGATGACCGAAGGAGGAGGAGGACCCTCCGCTGCAGAAGTTGCCACTTCTTTCCCCGCTCGTCTCTTGGGCGCCATTGAAGAGCTGCGGAAGTTTTCAAACTTTCTAAATGGAGAGGAAAGAGGAAGAAGAAGAGTCAAAGTTCTCTGAAAATCTCAAGCAAAGAGATCTGCTCTTTCTCAGCCCGATCGGACTTTTATAGGCCAATGAGTGCCTGAAACGATGCCTCGAAAAGGGCACAAGCCGCCGTTTTGAATTAATTTGAAACGCCGCCTAAAGCGCCTTCCCGAGAAGCGCTGATTCAGCCACTAAGGATTAACTTCGCCATGGGTCAAAATGCGGACTTCGCACAATCCATCAAGAACTTCGCCAAAAGGTTTGCCTTAGCCCCGCCAAAGGCACAGTTCGCGGACGCGCCAGTTTCGCGCGAAGCTCATTCAAAAAAAGGATCCTGTCCTTAACTCCGCACAAAGTTTAGTCCCGCTATAGCCAAATTTTCAATAAAGGCAAGCGAAAATCAGATGAGCAGAAAATGGACTTTCATTTATTTAAAAGGAAAGGTACATTGATACTACATCAAGGTTGTGTTTCGTACAACAGATTCAGTTGCTCAACAGGATCATTTGCGCAAAAGGCACACAAGTGGTTTTATCTGCTTCCAAGCCAGACCAACTGGACACGAAAGTCCTTCCTCCGGCCGTAACCAGAACAGATGGTGCCACTAGGACAGATGGTGTCATCTGGACAGATTGTGCCACGAGGACAGGGCCATGATCCTTTACATAATGGCAGATTTTGCCACCAGGAAGCTGGATCATCTTTGATGAAAATTGGCAAGGGGAAGGTCAGTGATCTCACAGGTGACGTCCGCTTTCCCAAAATGGAGCATCTCGGATAAGCGACTACCAGCCTCGGGTCGAAAGGAATCATCTCGAATAAGCGACTGCCAACAGCCTCTGGGACACACATCAGCTGCCCCAGTTTGTTCCTCCGCTTAAAAGTAAAGCTTCAACTGGGGAAGCATAAGGCAACTTTTCGGTCTCTTTCATCAAGTCACAAGATTGGCGAACATAGCTCACTGCAATGCAAATCAGAACAGATTAGCAGTTAAATACAGGAGAAGCTGCAAAAATACTAAGTCAGATTCTTTGGGGCGAAGCAATCCGATTTCAGTTAAAGCAGAGGATAAGCCTCGCTTGCACAGCAATGATGGGCTAGCTCAGCAAACGCCAAGTCTTAGCCTCGCCTATATGGCTAAGCCAGACTGATCCTGTGGGACACAGTCTTAGCCTCACCTATATGGCAAGACTGGCTCAACTTTGAAGAGACCAAGTCCCAAGTTCTGCCTGTGTAGCGGACTTAACATGTAGTGATCTTTCTGTGATCAAGTCAGAATGATAGCTTCGTTGGAAAGCTATGCTGAAATCCTTCTCTGCAGATCAGCCAATTGCAAAATGAAGAATAAGGGAAACTAATCCCTGAAGTAGCTGTCAAAGCTAAATTAAGGGAGATGAATTCCCTAAAACTGGTGAAGTTGTTGAATGATCAGGACTTACCGGTCCTTGGCCGGATAATGACCAGAGTGGGCATCCCCACTAATTCAGAGATCTGAGTATCTCTCTCAACCAAGAGAAGAGGAGAAGAGCAGATCACTTCTCTTCAGAGGACCTCAAGTGTCCTATTTATAGGCCCCATGGCCTGAGCGCTGCCGCCTCAAGCGTGGAAGCATGAGCGCATTTAAGGCACTTATTGCGCCTTGAAGAAAGGGAATATCCTCCCTCGGAAACGCGCGATCGGAGAATATCTCTCTCGATTAGTGGAGAGAAGGAGTAATCCTCCTCGTAATCGGCCCACGGCAGTTGGCCTTGGGAAAGCAACAGATGTTCCAGGGCGAACTTATTCCCGGAGCTACCCACATGCGAAGCTACCTACATGCGAAGCTACTCAGAGTCGCGAACCTGTACGATTCTTCGGCAAACTTATCCCAAAGCAGGATTGAAAGCGAAGCTGAACTCAACCATCATGGCGATGTTCATACTCCACACACCACCGATCAAAATAGTTCAAAGTATTTCGAAGTCTGAGCTATTGTAGACTTTCGAAAACTTTGAAGGGGGTCTTGTTGACACTTAAAAAGACAAGATTCTTATTGGTCCAAATAATGTCTAAACTTGTTGACATTTACAAAAGACAAGTGACAGACGAGCTGAAGACCAGTTTCACCCATCTCTGGGGGACAGGGAAGCAACTTGGACTCCACTGATCCAGCAAGCAGACAGTGAACCCGGATTGTTTCTGAACAGACCTCAGCAGGTCTAAAGTGCTAGCACTTAGCATCACATGAGCCCAAAGGGATAGCCTCGCTTGAGAGGCTAGGATCATCCGATTCCACCTTGAAGCCATTCAAAGCCTCACCAGAAAGCTAACTCATAGCTTCGCCAGGGAGAGTCAACTCCGCCTGAAACCACATACAATTGCGAAGAAAGAGTATATGGTAACTCCGCCACAGAAGACTTCTAGCTCCGCCGAAAAGCTTCTTTTCGGACTTCGCCAGAAACTGCCTCTAGCTCCGCTACGAGCTCAATGCGGGCAGCTCCGCTGTTGGTCTGCTATGGTCAACCTTTGACCAATCAAATCTCCGGATGAGACCAGATCTAATCAGATCAAATCCAATTAGATCAAATCGGAGATCAAATTCGGCAGTTGATTGCCACAATCTCTTGACTTTCTTAAAACGAGTAAGAAGATCAGGGGAAATCCTCCAACGATATGGAAAGGATCAAAATAGATCAAGAAGATCAACCGACCTGCCATTTCTAGCTTCGCAGAAGCTGATCTTAGCCTCACAGCAAGGCTACTTTCCAGATTCAAACAGATTTGATTCAATCTGTTTTCATACCTTCAAGGAACGATTATACCCTTGCTCTCCTTATAAATAGCCCGCCAGGGGCACAAGGAAAAAAGGCCACGCATACTGCAAGAGACCCCCGGTAAAGAGAGAGAGAAGACTCCACAAGCAGAGGCTTCTTCACGACGCACCGCGCGCTCTTGAATTCAGAGACTTTTAGAGAATTACTTCTCTATTCAGGGTGCTGATGCCCTAACACCTTCTTCTCAAGGAGATTCCGGAACCAGGCGAGAAGGAATTCCTAATTGAAGGCGGTTTTGAGAAGTAGCAAGAGAGTTCTACCAACCCTCTATTCTCTGATTCCCAGAACCAGGCGAGAAGGGAATCTCATCGTTCGCATCGTCAAAGGGACAAAGTTGTCGCGCACTGACCAGACTCCTATCGGCACACTTCTCCAGAATCTTTGAGGAGATCTACTTGTAATCTTTTTTAAGAATACTTGTAATTTAGCTCCTCAAACTCCTTTTTTTATTTGTAAGTTTTCCCCTTTGCAAATCAATGGAAAACAATGGTGTGGCAAACACAATGCCAGTACCTTAGGGTACGCGCAGAGTTCCCAGCCGCCAAGCCTCCTTCGCAGCAAGGTAGCGGACAAAGCACATTAGTTTGTTCCGCTCCCCAGCTCCTCAAGCGCTAAGCTCGCTCTTCGCAGTAGAGCTAAGGGATTATTCCCAAGTGTTGATAGCGGTACTTATGCAGTTTCAACACCCAAGGGCATTCACAAAGTTCTTAGCCGCGAAGCTAAAGCTAAAACACTATCTATTGCTAGTCACCTCTGCGGTGATGAAAAGAACAAGGCGTCATCCTATGCACAATCCAACACAGCCTCTGTACTGAGTCGCTTAAACCTGGCTACATCTGACTTGCGAGAGTTCTTAATGAACAAACGGAAGTCAGATTTACTCCAAAGTTTTCCCTCTTGTTGTCAACAAGTGGGATGTCAGTTGGTGACAGTCCATTCAGTCCATTGCGGTTGAGACCAAGCCCCGCCACTCCTCCAAACTGACGATCATTTTTTGATTGACTAACGCAACAAGCTCCTGTGAAGCATCGCAAAAGGAGTGTATCGCAAGATCTACCAGATCTGCCCTCTGCATCCGTCAATTTGATCAGAAGGATTAATTGTATTGAAAAGAGGTTTAGAGTAAACCGTTGGTTGTCGTGTACTGATGATCAAGAACTTTGAATGTTTATGCAGGTTTACTTTGCTCCTTCCGAATTATCGTTCGTAGCATAAGCTAGGACGGGTCGTATCCGCAGGGAGGGTTAGCGGTAGCAGCGTTCAAGGTTTGTATTGAAATCTTTGTGAAGAAAAACGAAGATTCTTCTTTGTTTTTAGAAATAGAAAACAAACTGAAGTGGAGTGAGTGAAGAATCTTTCGGTGTTGTGCAAAAGAAAAGAAGAAACGAGAATAAAGATGAAGGAAAACTGAGAAGTTTAAAGAAAAAGAAGTTTTTAGAAGAGAGATTTTTAAGAAAGATTTTTAGGAATAATATAAGGAGAAACCATGACTAACTAACATAACAATTTACTAATTTACTACTCTCGTTGGGTGATGCATTCCTCATATGAAATCATTGGCAATTGTATGTCGTGCTTTTACCAAGTCCTTGACTTATCCCATGTCGAAGGTGTTTCTCATCTAGGCTAGTTGCCTCCTTGAATCATTGGCTCCCTAAATAGATCTTCATTGGTGGAACAAGGATAGTCACTTTTAACAATGCTAAGAAACATACAAAATTCATTAGTCCATCAAAGCTATGATAAAGCAAGCATGAAATAAGAACTTGTAATGTAGTCATTGGCATAGTGAAGTGCTCCATCTTCATGTTCCATCACGGCACTTGTTCTAAGGACAAGGCTCTAAGTGAGGCTCACATGAGTCATATGGAGGGAAAACTTAGCATTTGCAAAGAATAAAAAGCAACACATCTTTATTGAGAAAGATATAGACTTGTAGTTTGCAAGACTTGAAAGAAGAACGTATCCAAAGAATCATATAAGTCAGCAATCACCCAAGAGTTAGTAAGTTAGCAAAATTAAAAGTTAGTTAGTCATGTTAATGATTTAGCTAGACATAGAAATAAAGAACAAGAGACAAATCATTGTAGTAGTGAAGTAAAACAAAGTAAAAGCTTAGAAGAAAAACAATGCACTAGACAAGAGAAGATGAAGATTGAAAGCTCAATCCTTGTATTGCGTTGTCATCATCTCTAATTACAAAGATTGCTCACTCCCACTCTCTCTTTTCTGGATTCTAGAAGGAGAAAAAGAAAATTACATAAGATACTAAAGAGAACCTAGAGAAACCCTAAAAATTTTCCTATAAAAACAATGCTCTTTTCTCCTCCCCGATTACAGAGGCCCTAGAGGTCTATTTATAGTCTTCGTGCGAGGAGGCCATCCCACTTTAGTCTCCGGATCAAATGCTGAAGTAACGGCCTTCAGATTGCCGCGGGTCCGTGGCATGTGCCGCGTTTCCGCGGCCGTTTTTTGGCCGCTGCGCTAGCGGATTTTTGTGTCTTTCTGTTCATCTCGTATCCTCAGTTGGATCTGGTGAAAACTGAGAATACGTTCTGGATCTTTACAGGCTTGGGCCTTTCTCTTGTGGGCTTCTTAAATGCTTCTTTAATTCCTCAAAAATCATAATTTGGGCCTCTTTCTCCATTAGACATTGGACCTGAAAAAAGAGAGAAAAAAGCAGTAAAAATTAACTTTTTATTCATATAAAGCATAGCATGGTGGTAGAAAATGATGCATAAATGACCCCAATCACACCCCCATACCTAGCTTTTGCTCGTCCCTGAGCAAAATAAAAAAGAAAAACCTAACTAAATTATTACACCACTTTCGTAGGTGACACGATTGCACTGAGCTCGTGCAACAAGCCGTTAAACCTCTAGGTTACCCTAGAGGAGGAGTGTTGTCTCCTGAGGGTTTTCAACGAATTGCACCCACAAAATCCCAAAGAAAAAGAAAATGTCAATGAAAAGAGAGAAACATTTTTTTATAATCTATTTCCTTCAAGAATTTTGGTGATCTTTTCATTTAGGGTTATTCTAAACTTTTCCTTCTTTTTATAAGTTTCCATTTGAAGTATTGTTTTCAACTTAGGTTAAGTTTTCCAGGAATAGAGAGAAACTGGATTATGTATTAGGTCTTAACACATATACATATGAATGAGGGACTTTTCTTAGACTTTAGTTCGTTTGTTCACATATATATATTTATATATATTATTATATTTTTTTCTCTTATTTTTTTTTTAGAGTATATATTTACATTCTCTTAGCTTCATTAGGCTTTCTAATTTATAAATGTAGCGAGCCTTTTACCGATGACTCCCAGACCAGATGGTCTTAGGGCACCAGATGAAGATGCATCTCTAAGGTTCAAGGTCTCGAGTAAACTAGGCCACGAATACTAAGGACTCAACCATTTTTAGGCGTGACTGGTTATGCTTCTTAAGACACAACCAACCAGCTTAATTAGTGATTAAGTTTTATTTATAAATATATATATTATTTTTTTAGTTTTATATATATATATTTTTTATGTAAACAAAGTCACTAAGTCTTTTGATTAATCCCTCAATATGCAAATCTATATAGTGTTTAGAAAAAATTCAAAATCTAGCTGTCTTTTCTATTCTTTTCTTTCTTAACCTAAAGATCCAACAATATTTCTTATTTCGACTTATATTAAGAAATCTTAGTTTAGAATTTTTCTAATACCTAAGATCAAGTTAATTCTTTTCAAAGAAATGGATCAATATTTTTTTGTGTTTATTTATAATTTTTTTTTATAAGAAACAACAAACCTAGAAATCTAAAAGAAAAAGTCTAGAAAAATCTACGTTAGTATCTCCCCCCATACCTATCCCAAGCATTGTCCTCAATGTATGCAAGAAAATATACGCATGAAATAGGTAAACGCCTTCGGTTTGGACCAGCGGTGGTGCTAGGTCCAGCCGACTATGATCGCCGCAGACCCTCCTCAATGCGGTCTAGGCGCGATGTTTGCTCCGCAACCTATTTGCGTAGTCGAGTCTGTCCCCGAAATATCATCTTCATACCTCACCAAATGGTAGACATGAAGGCGCGTGAATCAGCTGGGGGGTCCTGTTGCCAAAAAGCCGGCTCATCCTCCTCCTCTAAAAGTTCTTCCGAAGAGGACTCCACAAGGACATCTTCGAACTGGACACTAGAAGTTCATACCACATGAAGACAACTATTATAAGCGCTAGTCGCCCGCTCTTGTGCAATGAACACCCTATCATATGAGTCAAAAATGTCATCTGGCAAGAAAGTCCTACACAGACGAGTGATCAAAACGGGGTGCGAGTACTTTGCACCGCGTGTGCGGGAGGAGTTGGAGATGATACTATGAAAAATGATCTTGTTGATACAGATAGTGTGCTGCTTAGTCATCAGGTCGTGTATAATCTGCACCACCGGCCTGTTAAAGGAGGTTGTGTGGTCCAGTCCTAAAATATTGCGTTGAATCCAGCGACCAACGCAATATATGTTTCTAAATGTTGTACTGGCTTTGAGCCCCCTGTCTTGCTCTGTACAGCGAGTCCCCATGATAGACATGTAATCGATTAAAGGAAGGGGATCGCTGTGATGTGGGTTACATGGGACATGCGTGAGTTCTACTAGCAGAGGAAGCGTGATAATAATGTCTCCCGTGGGCATGTGTACCATGATTTGGTATGTGTCAAATTTTACAAAGGCGTAGTCTATGGAAGTGTAGAACAATTTGACTAGCTCTGGACAATAATAAGCCTCTCTATCTGAATTATCATATATCAATGCATACCAATCCTAAGCACGAATACGATCTAAGAAAATATGCCCATATTGTTGGCCCAAAGGCCTTTCACTCTAGTTTTGATGATGATTAACTCATGTAGTTATGTGTACTAATTATCTTGTGATTTTAGTTTCAGATTATTAATCAAGATATTAGTTGGTGTTTAGCTTCAACAAGATGATTTGGAAGCTTGCACATGTTGATTCAAGAGCCCATGCGTCAAAGATCATATATAGCACTTGCTTGGTGAATCACGGTTTGGACCGAGTCAACTTGGAGACGGCGCTCTACAAGAAGACTTAGGTATCCCTAGTTTAGTTTGTGTTTAGAGCCTATTTGTAAAGATTAGAATAGTATGATAAGCTCAAGTTCACAACACACACACCTTTCATGTTTTGATTTTCGGTTTTAGGTTTAATCGATCTTGGTTTTCATGAATAGATTTTTTATCAAAACAAGTTTACATGGTTTATGTATATTAGATTTGTTCTATATACATGCATGCTTCAATTGTTTAGACAAACTTTGTTTGATAATCTATTCCATGTGTTTTATGTTTTGGTATTTACAACAAAACATATTTTTGGACTTAATGACAAAAATCATGATATATATATGTTTCTTGTATATTGAATTTCTATTCATATACAATATGCTTCAAAATGTTTAAATATCATATTTTTGTATTTCAGATAGGTTTTGGACAATGTGTATTTTCTATTCAAAATCCGAGTTTTAGAAAATACAGTTTTGGTTTTTGATAAATATGATAAGATACAAAAATAGTTTTAATTGCTTGATATTTGAGTCAAAACTTTTATCACATGTTTATATATCAATGCAAAATGCTAAAACTATTTTTTTGGGGATTTTTAGTAATTTAAAAGAATTTATTTGACATTAATTTTCCTCATATTTCAGTCCTGACTTTTGTCTGCCAGGCTTGGCCGGTCGACTGGTACGGTCGACCGCACCAAAGAAGCCAGTCGACCGTTCCGGTCGACCGACGTGCACGGATACGTGCACGCTGGCTGACTCTCTATCCGGTCGACCGAAGCGGTCGACCGACGGAGAGCTGTTGGCTCTCAGGAATTCTCGGTCGACCGAGGCGGTCGACCGGTAGCCACAACGGTTCAGAATTTGACCGTTGGGCGGTCGACCGGGCCGGTCGACCGGCAGGGTAATTCTGGCAAATATTCTGTAAACGGCTAGTTTTCTAAATTGCCTATAAATACCCCATTTGAGAGAGTTTTTCTCCAAGAATTTTTGGGCTAAAATTTTCTATCTCTCTGGTGTTTTTGCTGCAAGAAAAATAGGTTTTTGGATTCAAAGTGAACAATCTTTTGTGTTTTTGATTAGGGTTTGAAAAACCAAAGAAAAGGGATTTTGGGAAAAGCTTTTGTTTGAACTTCTATATCTTGATTTCATTTGTTTCCCAAAGGTTTTTCTTTGAGTTGCTGGTTTCATATCCCTTGGTTTTCTCCACACTTGAGCAAAAATCTACTATCTATATCTATAGGTTATTTGTGTGGAAGAAGAAGTTGTTTGTGGTTGTTGTTGTGACCACCAAGTTGTAACCCAATCTTTTCTTAGCTTTGTGCTTTGGGTTGTATCCCTCTAGTTGAGAGGTGATCCTTATATTGGTTGGTGATTGGGAGTTTGTTGTATTGGTTTGGAATTTGCCTCAAGGAGGAGGTTGTGATTGTTGGAGTTTGCCTCAGGGAGGAGGTTGTAAAGAGAGGAGTGTTGGGTACTCCTTGTAAAGGGTCCTAGGTGGACGAGCTAGTGGAAATCCTTCGTGTGTCGAAGGCGGGGATGTAGAGCTGGGTGCTCGAACCTCGATAACATATCTTGTTGTTTGCGCTTGACCATTGGCTCTCTCTATCTCTCTCTTTACTTTGTGCCTTGCCTTATTCATATTGTGCATTCATATTTGCTTGGCTTGGTTGTGTGTGAATCATTTGTTGATCACACTTGAGTGTAATTTGCATTAAGTTATTAAATTCCGCATTTAGTTCATAGATTAACATTGTCACCTATTCACCCCCCCTCTAGGTGACTTTTCAATTGGTATCAGAGCTAGTGCTCCTGATATTTAGGTTTAACCACCTAGGAGTGATCTTGGTTTGCTAATCTTCACTTGCATTTTCATTTGCACTCATGCTAGTTTGCACTCATGGCTAGCCCTCCTATGTTTGACCATTTTAGACTTGATACTTGGAAGGTGGACATGACTAGGCATTTAAAAACACTAGGTCATCTAGTTTATCAAGCCATTACCATAGAATCCCTCCCAAATAGTAGCAAGCATAAGAAGGCCAATGTATTAGCACTTAGAGCACTTAGAGCATCTTTAAATGAATTTCTTTTACCCGTTTTTGATCACTATGATTCGGCTTTTGCAGTTTGGAGCATCTTGACGTCTCCCGAGCTTCCAAGGATAATTAACAAGATGAGGAGATCTAAAAGAGAAAAGTCTGAAGAGCAATGCCTCATGGTCCAAGGGAAGAACTCCCTTGAGGTACAATCGGATTCTCATATTGATGATAGCTCTAGTTCCTATTGCCATGGTTGTTTTGAAGTTCAAACTTTAAATATGGAACTTGCTCAAAAGCTTGAAAATTTGTTGGAAAAACATGATTTGTTGAAAGAAGATAATCTTGTTTTGAATGAATTAAAGGATTTATGCTCTAATTTTGAATTGATTTTGCAAGAGAAGGAAGAGATTGCAAGTGAATGTGACTCACTTAAATCTCAAATTGCTTTAAAGGAAAATGAATTTTTGAAAAACAAAAATGATTGTGATGATGTTGTAAAGCACTATGAGATTTTATCTTCAAAATTGGATTTTACTTTTAAAGAAAATCTTACTTTGAAAAATAAAATTGATTCTATTACTAAAGAATTGAATTGGTTTTGTCTAAAAATGAATCTTTGCAAAATGATATTGATTTGCATGTTTGCCATGCTAGCATTGCTTCATCTCTAGCACTTCTATTGCATGCTCCACTTTATCTTCTAGCATAGAAAATGATATAAATAATTTGAAGAAAAGTGTTGATTGTTTGGGCTCCACTTTGAGCCATTGTGCCATGAATCACACATGATTGGAAACCTTGGTTCGCAAGAAACAAGTTCCAACCTTGCATGCACACCCATCTAGGCATACACATGCTTTTCATGATCACCACCATCATATGTATACTCACGTGTACACATGTACACATTGTGGTCGAAAAGGCCACCTTGCTAGATTTTGTTATGATCGCATTTATCATGAAAATTTAGCAACTAATTATGTTTGGGTTAGAAAAGATACTAACCCCCGTGGACCCACAAAGAAATGGGTACCAAGATCCACCTCTTTGACTTTTGATGTAGGTGGGAGCTCTCGCGTCACGTGAGGGTATTGGTGCCTTGAGGTTGATGCATTCTAAGCTAAAAGGAGAACCATTTGGATGCTTCACTCTTAAGGAAATTAGGTGGAGAGGACCGCCATGTTTTGGAGAACTAGAGATGCACCTTCATCGGTTTTGGTATCATTCTCTAACTCCCATTTTTATTTGCATACTTTCCATGTTCATCTATTCATAGCATGTTTTGTTTCATTGTTCATTATGCTTATGCTATGTTAGTTAGATTAGTGTTATACATGTTTAGTTACTTGAGCACCCATGTTTCATATGGATGTATATTTAGTGTTCTCACCTTATTTAGAACTAACATGTATGCCCTAGATCTAATGCACATACATTTGCATTATGACCATTTGGATGTTTATGATTATATGATGATTTGTTTTGATGACTCATGTTTTAGTATGATATATGCCATGTTTGTTAGACCCTTGACATGCATGTTTAGCTTATGAGATCACCCATGTTTAGTATGGACCCTTATTTTGTGTTCTCTTTATGTTTAGCTATCATGTTGATCATAGTTCTAATGCACATGTCTTTGTCATGCTAATCATATGGTTGACTATGATTTTTTGTTTTAATAATTCATGTTTTTAATTATCATGATCATGTTGATTGTTGACCCGTTTTATGCTTCATGTTTTGACTACTTGCTTGAATGATAGTTTTCATTAAGACTAGGATTTATACTTGTACAACTAGTGAGCTACAAATAGACCTTTATATATGATTGTGCTTAAACGCTCATTTGTATTCACTTGATGTACTAGTATAGTCTAGTTTTGATGATTCTTGCATTTGACTTGTATTCATCATATTTTGTTTTAACTTCATGTATATGTCTATCTTGTCCAAACTATTGAGTATACATGTACATCCTTGAGCCACGTGCCTTCATGCACATACTTTTGTGGACTCATTGTGTTTAGGATATGTATGTATACTTTAGTTTGTACATGACATACATATGCCTTGAAGTTTAAATCATGTTTTGATGATTTTCATGTTTTTAGGTAAATTTTCAATTGAAGTTTAAATCGTTTGGATGAATTTCATGTTTGCTAAGTGATTTCACATGAATTTCATATTTTTAATATTGAGCTTGATTGTCTATTTTCATGTTGATCTGTTTCTCACAACACTTGTACACTCACTCTATTTATGTTTTCTCATGACTTAGTTTTCATGAGTACAAATTGTGCTATATGGATTTTGAGTGTTTTAGTGCCATGTGGTTTACATGCGTCTTCATGAAAAATATTTTATTATTCCTTACTTGAAGGATATCGTACTAGTTTACCCTCCATTTAACTAGTTGCGATATTCTTCATTTTGGTAGAGATTTTCAACAAACTATATTTCCAAATCTATTTTTGAAAACCCCTACCATCAAGGGTGGTTGGATGGGAGATCATGTTCATGTATGCTTTATAATGAAAATCATTTAAATCTTGAACCATGATTGGGAGGTATAGTGAATATGAGATATGCAGTTGATCTTATTGTTGTTTCAATTGTATCATTGAATTCATTCAATTGGTATCTAATCTTGACATTCTTTTGTATACTCATATATGTTTTGTTTTATATATATGTATGCATACACTTCATATAGTATCAATTTACAATTGGTATCTCTGTATCAAATTTTAAATTGGTATCTATTTCTTACATACATATATAGATGATTTATTTGTGCTTCAAGATATATGCACAAATTTTGCTTATGATAAGCTTAATTTTTTTAATGACCATCATTTTCAATTGATTTAATTTTCAATTGGTTTCTTTATACAAGCATTATCATTATCTTGCTTATGCTAAGCTTGAGCTTTAACATCATTTCAATTGACTTAGTCTTCAATTGGTATATTATTTCTAGCTTAAGCATATGTTTAGTTGGTATTTCATAAAGGGGGAGAAGAATTCATATCTTTTTGTTTTTACCCCTTTGTTGATGATTGACAAAAAGGGGGAGAAGATTTTGGAGTTGATATGCATGAGTTTTCAGTTTTATGTTCATTTCATATCCATTGGAATCAAGAGCATTATGAGTTTTGTTTTTTATTAATATCTATTGGAATCAAGAGCATTATGAGTTTTGTTTTTATTAGTATCAAGAGTTTTGTTTGATAAGTTATTTGTTTTGTTTTAATTGGAATCAATAGCATGTTTCATATGCATATTCATTTTATGTCAAGAACCTTATTTATATGCATCTTATTGTTTGTTTATTCCTATGCATGAGTTAAGGGGGAGCTTCTTTGAAGCTTTACTTTAATCCATGCATATATAACTCCATGAGTTTTGTCATCATCAAAAAGGGGGAGATTGTTGGCCCAAAGGCCTTTCACTCTAGTTTTGATGATGATTAACTCATGTAGTTATGTGTACTAATTATCTTGTGATTTTAGTTTCAGATTATTAATCAAGATATTAGTTGGTGTTTAGCTTCAACAAGATGATTTGGAAGCTTGTACATGTTGATTCAAGAGCCCAAGCGTCAAAGATCATATATAGCACTTGCTTGGTGAATCACGGTTTGGACCGAGTCAACTTGGAGACGGCGCTCGACAAGAAGACTTAGGTATCCCTAGTTTAATTTGTGTTTAGAGCCTATTTGTAAAGATTAGAATAGTATGATAAGCTCAAGTTCACAACACACACACCTTTCATGTTTTGATTTTCGTTTTAGGTTTAACCGATCTTGGTTTTCATGAATAGATTTTTTATCAAAACAAGTTTACATGGTTTATGTATATTAGATTTGTTCTATATACATGCATGCTTCAATTGTTTAGACAAACTTTGTTTGATAATCTATTCCATGTGTTTTATGTTTTGGTATTTACAACAAAACATATTTTTGGACTTAATGACAAAAATCATGATATATATATGTTTCTTGTATATTGAATTTCTATTCATATACAATATGCTTCAAAATGTTTAAATATCATATTTTTGTATTTCAGATAGGTTTTGGACAATGTGTATTTTCTATTCAAAATCCGAGTTTTAGAAAATACAAGTTTTGGTTTTTGATAAATATGATAAGATACAAAAATAGTTTTAATTGCTTGATATTTGAGTCAAAACTTTTATCACATGTTTATATATCAATGCAAAATGCTAAAACTATTTTTTTGGGGATTTTTAATAATTTATAAGAATTTATTTGACATTAATTTTCCTCAGATTTCAGTCCTGACTTTTGTCTGCCAGGCTTGGCCGTCGACTGGTACGGTCGACCGCACCAAAGAAGCCAGTCGACCGTTCCGGTCGACCGACGTGCACGGATACGTGCACGCTGGCTGACTCTCTATCTGGTCGACCGAAGCGGTCGACCGACGGAGAGCTGTTGGCTCTCAAGAATTCTCGGTCGACCGAGGCGGTCGACCGGTAGCCACAACGGTTCAGAATTTGACCGTTGGGCGGTCGACCGGGCCGGTCGACCGGCAGGGTAATTCTGGCAAATATTCTGTAAACGGCTAGTTTTCTAAATTGCCTATAAATACCCCATTTGAGAGAGTTTTTCTCCAAGAATTTTTGGGCTAAAATTTTCTATCTCTCTGGTGTTTTTGCTGCAAGAAAAATAGGTTTTTGGATTCAAAGTGAACAATCTTTTGTGTTTTTGATTAGGGTTTGAAAAACCAAAGAAAAGAGATTTTGGGAAAAGCTTTTGTTTGAACTTCTATATCTTGATTTCATTTATTTCCCAAAGGTTTTTCTTTGAGTTGCTAGTTTCATATCCCTTGGTTTTCTCCACACTTGAGCAAAAATCTACTATCTATATCTATAGGTTATTTGTGTGGAAGAAGAAGTTGTTTGTGGTTGTTGTTGTGACCACCAAGTTGTAACCCAATCTTTTCTTAGCTTTGTGCTTTGGGTTGTATCCCTCTAGTTGAGAGGTGATCCTTGTATTGGTTGGTGATTGGGAGTTTGTTGTATTGGTTTGGAATTTGCCTCAAGGAGGAGGTTGTGATTGTTGGAGTTTGCCTCAGGGAGGAGGTTGTAAAGAGAGGAGTGTTGGGTACTCCTTGTAAAGGGTCCTAGGTGGACGAGCTAGTGGAAATCCTTCGTGTGTCGAAGGCGGGGATGTAGAGCTGGGTGCTCGAACCTCGATAACATATCTTGTTGTTTGCGCTTGATCCATTGGCTCTCTCTATCTCTCTCTTTACTTTGTGCCTTGCCTTATTCATATTGTGCATTCATATTTGCTTGGCTTGGTTGTGTGTGAATCATTTGTTGATCACACTTGAGTGTAATTTGCATTAAGTTATTAAATTCCGCATTTAGTTCATAGATTAGCATTGTCACCTATTCACCCCCCCCCTCTAGGTGACTTTTCACATATCCGTTAACATCGCTAAGAATTCGAGAAAAATCTTTTTCAGCGAATATTGACGATGCCATGATTAAGAATATAAAGTAACGGAAAGATATATGCAAACCTCCCCCGGACTACGTGGGGGGAAACTCAAAATCGATTGCAGAGAGCAATCAGCTATGGCAGCAGATGAACAGGTACTAGATCTGGAGACTTCAGAGGGCCGCGACAGCAGAGAAATTTGGCGGCACTCCATAGGTGCACAGATTGCCGCTTATGCCCGAGGAAACACGAAACTGTTGAAGAGACAGAGGGGGAGAAAATTTTGAGCGGGCGGCGTTGGATGTTGGTGTTTCAGATCTGAGATTGGAGGTAGGGTTTGGAGGAGAACATGGGAGGAGAGATATTTATAGGAAGCTGAGAAAGACAAAATCCCTAAATTGCCCAAAGGGAAACTAAGAATTTACAACCCTAGGTTTATTTGGAAAGAAAAGAGAGTGGCGGGAAAGATGAAAACCCTAGGTGATATTTAGCACCTAAGTCCCACTTATTTATTCTTTTTGTTGTTTTTTTTATTTTTTTATTTACAAAGGAAATCCCAAAATGATTTACAGGAGACATCGGGGAATGGTGTGGAATTACGTGGTCACATATAGACTGGGTCACAAAGACCCAGTTCAATAACATTGTGTGACTCAGACTCCGTGGTGAAAAATGGCTTCAAGCGTTGACCATTCACTTTGAAAGTGTTGCCATCTTTGGGATCGAAAATTTCAATGGCACCATAAGGAGAGACGTTCTGGACGATATAGGGGCCTGACCACCTGGTTTTCAGTTTACCAGGAAAAGGTGGAGTCTCGTGTTGTATAACAGAACTTTTTGCCCCGAAACAAAATTTTTTCTATGAATTGACTTATCATGGAAAATCTTAGCTCTGTGTTTCAATATCCGAGCATTATCATATGCATCATTTCGTAGTTCGTCTAACTCGGATATCTGCAGCTTTCTCAAATCAACGGCTTTGTCTAAGTCTAAATTCAGTTGTTTTAGTGCCCACATAGCACGGTGCTCTAACTCCACAGGCAGATGGCAGGGTTTTCTAAATACAACTCGATATGGAGACATACCGAGGATAGTCTTGTAGGCGGTCCGATATGCCTAAAGGGCATCAATCAGTTTGATGGACCAATCCTTATGATTTTGTCCAACAGTTTTCTCCAATATCGGTTTAATTTGTCTGTTTGTGACCTCCACTTGTCCGTTCGTCTGAGGATGATAAGCCGTGGATAATTTATGAGAGATGGAGTACTTCCGCATTAGAGCTTCAAAAGCCCGGTTGTAGAAATGACTCCCGTTGTCACTAATAATCGCACGTGGGGCTCCGAAGCGAGAAATGATGTTTTCCCGTAAGAACTTGATGACAACTTGGTTATCATTTGTCCTAGTAGGAATAGCTTCAGCCCACTTAGAAACGTAGTCTACGGCCACCAAAATGTATTGGTTGCCATAGGACAGAGGAAAGGGTCCCATGAAATTGATGCCCACAAATTGAAAATTTCTACCTCAAGGATCGGTGTAAGGGGCATCATGTCTTTATGTGTGATCCGACCTATCATTTGACATCTGGCACATAGCTTGCAGAAAGTATAAGTGTCCTTAAAGAGAGTGGGCCAATAGAACCCACTCTGAAGGACTTTCTCAGCAGTCTTATGTGGACCAAAGTGTCCACCACAAGCAAGCTCGTGACAAAATGTCAATATACTGTGATGTTCGTGCTCAGAAAAACACCTTCTAATTATCTGATCAGGGTAATATTTGAATAAATACGGTTCATCCCAAAAGAAAACCGCATTTGTTTCATAAAGCGATACTTGTCCTGACCGGACCAATTTGAAGGTGTTTGCCCGGTTGCAAGGTAGTTTGCTATATCAGCATACCAGGGCTCTTTACACATCGTAAAGATGTGTTCGTCAGGAAAGTCTTCATTAATAGGTGAAGTCTCAATTGGTGCATTAGGAATTATCGAAAGGTGATCTGCCACCACATTTTCAACGCCCTTTTTATCTTTAATTTCCAAATAAAACTCTTGCGAAAGAAGTATCCATCGAATCAGTCTGGCCTTTGCATCCTTCTTTTGCATTAAGTATCTAAGGGCAGAGTGATCAGTGAAAATCGTTGTCTTGGATCCTAGTAGGTATTGGCGAAATTTTTCCAACGCGAATACAACTGCTAAAAATTCCTTTTCAGTTGTCGTGTAATTTAGTTGGGCCTCGTTCAGCGTCCTACTAGCATAGTAAATCACGTGTTACCTGCTATCAGTACGTTGTCCGAGAACAGTGCCTATGGCATAATCGGAGGCATCACACATGATTTCAAAGGGCTTAGTCCAATCAGGCGCTGAGATTATTGGCGCCGAAACGAGTCTGTGTTTAAGCTCCTCCCAAGCTTGTAGATATTCTTTATCAAAATTGAAGGGTACATCTTTTCCTAAGAGATTCGTCAAAGGTCTAGCGATTTTGCTAAACCCCTGAATAAATCTTCTATAGAAGCCAGCGTGCCCTAAAAATGATCTAATGTCTTTTAAGCATTTCGGCTCAGGGAGCTTCGTTATAACGTCCACTTTTGATCTATCAACCTCATTCCTTTGTGTGAAACATCATGCCCTAGGATAATTCCTTGCTTGACCATAAAGTGACACTTCTCCCAATTTAGTGTCAAGTTTTTCTCCATGCATCGTTGTAAAACTAACTTAAGATGGTGCAAGCATTGTTCAAAGGAATCACCATAAATGGAAAAATCATCCATGAAAATCTCTAAAAATTTCTCCACCATGTCAGAAAAAAGACTAAGCATGCAACGTTGAAACGTTGCAGGAGCGTTGCATAGGCCGAAGGGCATTCTTTGGTATGTGAATGTTCCAAAGGGACAGGTGAAGGTAGTCTTGTCTTGATCCTCGAGAGGTATAGGGATTTGATTGTATCCTAAATATCCATCTAGGAAACAGTAATACTCATGTCCAGCTAGTCTCTCGAGCATTTGATCGATGAACGGAAGGGGAAAGTGGTCTTTACACGTGGCAGCATTTAATTTTCAATAATCAATACAGACTCGAATTTTCATTGGAAGATGAGTTTGTACTAATTCTTTCATATCGTTTTCTACCACGGTAACCCCAGCTTTCTTGGGCACAGCGTGGACTGGACTAACCCACTGGCTATCGGATATGGGATAGATGATCCAATTGTCTAGTAGCTTCAAAATTTCAGCTCTAACAGCCTCTTGCATGATCAGGTTAAGTCTACGTTGTGGGTGGCGTTTGGGTTTTGCATCTTCCGTCAAATGAATCTGGTGTTGCACAATGGATGGACTGATTCCCTTAATATCAGCCATGGTCTAACCAATGGCTTCTCAGTTTTCCCTTAACACTACAATAAGATCCTCTTCCTGTTGTTCCGTCAGATGGGACGCAATTATCAAGGGAAATGCTTCCTTTTCACCCAAGTACTGATACTTGAGATGACTAGGAAGAACCTTAAGCTCAGAAGAGGGGACTTGATCTGTCAATGGTTATTCCTTGTGTAAGGGAAGGATAGGGGCTGCATCTGTTGCCCACTCCACTGTGGATTCAATTATTTGATTAAAGTTGAAGTCATCAGACTCTAACTCAAGTTCTCTCTCAGATTCGTATTCAATCTCCATTTCATGTTCACTTGCTAATCCTTCGATCAAATTCACTTCAAAGGACTCATTTTCCAAATCTCGAGGTTATTTTCCCAGGTGGAAAACATTTACCTCTTTAGTCATATCCCCAAAGGTTAGATGCATTGATCCATTCCTACAGTTGATGATTGCGTTTGCAGTAGCTAGGAAAGGTCGTCCTAGAATGACAGGTGTCTGAGCTTTGGGATTATGTACAGGTTGTGTTTCTAGAACAATGAATCCACGGGGTAAATGAATTCCCCGACCCGAATGAGAACATCTGTAATCTCCCCCTTTGGAATTTTTACATATCGATCAGCCAGTTGTATAGTAACCCTGGTCGGACGGAGATCGCCTAACCCGAGTTGCTGATACACGGAGAAAGGAAGAAGATTGATGATGGCACCTAGATCCAGTAATGCCTTATTGATCGTGGTCTGTCCTATAATACAAGAAATAGTTGGACTCCCTGGGTCTTTATATTTCATGAGAATTGGCCCAGTTAGCAACTCACTTATATTAAAAGCAAGGAAGACCTTCTTTGGGACATTAGTTTTCCTTTTCTTAGTGAACATATCTTTCAAGAATTTGGCATAGGAGGGAACTTGTTGTATGGCATCAAGAAGAGGTACATTGATCTGGACCTGATTGAACATTTCTCTAATTTTTTCCATTTGAGCATTTGTCTTTTGGTTTGCTAGCCTATTAGGAAATGGTACAATAGGCTTGTATGGTTGCTCATCTGTTTTGTCTTTATTTGATTTGGAGGTTGAAGGTTGCGAACTTGAAAATGGATCATTTGTAGTTGATGGCACTAGAACAGGAGACGTTGATACTGATCTATTTGGAACAGGATGACTAGAAAACTGATTGTCTATCTGCTTTTCAGATCTCAAAATATGAACAGTGTTACACTGACTAGGACCTATGTCTTCGACTTCATGAATAGGGAAGGGGTTCTTAGGATTGGGTACTGGTTGGCTCGGCAATGTTCCTTTTTGTCTTTCATTCAATGAGCTAACCAGTTGACCTATCTGAACTTCTAACCTATTGATGGCCTGGTTATGGGTGTTCATCATTGAGGCATGTGTTTTATATAGGGTTTCAATCATTCTTTCCAAATCTAACATTTTCTTATCACGATGATTTTGTGCTTGTTGTTGCTGATATGCGGGTTGGAAGTTATGTTGGAAGTTCGTTTGAAAATTTGGGGGACTCTGTTGGAAACTAGGTTGATAAGATTGAGCAGGGTATTGGTGTGAAAATGATGGTCTTGGTTGCTCATGACCAGACTGACTCCAATAAAAGTTTGGATGGTTCCTCCATCCCGGATTGTATGTTTTGGAGTATGGATTGTAATTAGGTCTGGTGTATGCTGCATTCATATTCTCATGGTACATTTGGGCTTGGTAGACGGGACACTCCTCAAACAGATGGTTGAGAGCATGACAGTAGGTGCAACCCGGGTTGATCACATGTGGTGGGTTGACCTGATTCACAGAATTTGGTTCCCTAGCCTCAAGCTGTTCTAGTCGTTTCATCAATTGAGTTATCTTTGCCTCGGTAGCTATAGAGGATTCAATCGAATGCATACCCCCTCTGAAAGTGGTGGGATTGGTTTTCTCAGGGCAAGATTCCCACTGAATGGTTTTTTCTGCTAAGACTTTAAAGAGATCCCAACCCTGGTTCTCTTTCTTTCTTTAAAAATTCCCCTTGACACATGGTCTCGAGGAGTGTCTTGATTTGATAATCTAGTCCGTCATAAAGAATTTGGCATTGTCGCCACTTCTCTATGCCGTGATGAGGACATTGGGCTAGTAGATATTTAAACCGTTCAAAATATTTCCAGAATGGTTCACTTGATTCCTATTTGAACTGCATTATGTTTTTTCTGATGAAGGCCGTTTTGTGAATGGGATAGAATTTCTTAAGAAAAACTTTGACAAATTCATCCCATGTCGAGATAGAACTGCCAGGCAGATTGTATAGCCACTTCTTGGCTATGTCCTTAAGTGCAAAGGGAATGAATCTTAATCTAACAGCATCTTCCTCTAGTTGGGAAATTCTCATCATCAAGCACACTTCTTCAAACTCACGAGTGAAGAAATATGCGTCCTCTGATTCTAGGCCATGAAATCTTGGGAGTGTATTTATGAATTGTGGTTTTAGCTCAAAATTGTTCCCAGTTGCTTCAGGTAAAAGAATGCAATGATGGAAGTGACGTACGAATGGGATAGAACTTGTCTTGGAGAGAAGTGTTGTTGGCCATGATTAGATTTGTGTTAGGAGGTGGTGTTTGTGCAAGTGTAGAAATCCTAACAAGTCTTGCTGAAATAGGGTCCCGATACCACTCTTGCATGCACAATCACAGACAACGTTCACCAATCAATCAAGCGAAAAAAGAAAAATAACAAACAAAAAAAGGAAAAACAATCACAAGCTATCTAGGATATCTGGACCTAGATGACTCCTAACTGTTCGATGAGCCAAAGAAGGTTATCGCTCGAATCAGACCACAGCTAATCAGCCATGTGGGGGCAAGATTGGTGGGAGGTATCCGCGCAGAAGCGACGGGCCTAATTAAGCCAAACCACAAGCCTTCGGGGTTTCGCCCCTCAATCCCCAACCTTAGTCACTGATTTGACTGGAGTGTGAATCAAAAATAATTTCCAACCTTAGTTGATCTCTTAACGAGTCCGAATGTCCCTAGGGGCCAACGTCTATCAAATTTTATTAAAAAGCTTGGGATTGTAAGTGCTTGGAATCTGATTTTCGGGCCAAGGAAGGGTGATTAAATCCCCACCTTATCTTGTTATTGGGTAGTGCCCTTAGGATCAATTTGTGCAAGTGTACAAGATATGCAAACAAGATTCAATCAAAGCGATGTAAATCAACCAACAAATGATTCCTATTCTGAATGCAATGCGTACGTACCTTGCTCTAGCACTCTTCAACAGTAAAGTAAATAAATTGAAAAGACACGTGCCTAAAATGCAAACGTCTAATCAATTTTTAACTTTTCAATAAGTAATTTACTGTTGGTTTATTAGCAGGCTCTTGGTGATGGCATACAAGAAATAAAGTTTGCAGAAACTATAATTTTGCAAAGCAAGCAGCCCTGCAAAAAGATAGTCAGTAGTGAAATCTTCTTTGCCGCGGTTCCGTGGCCAGAGCCGAGCAAACGCGGCAATTCTGAGGGTACTTAGTTTCTGCTTTTTAGAGCAGAAGCCCAATACCACTTATATGTTACTGCAAGTCTTCTTTCCTATTTTCTCTGACCTGCAACCTGAGAGAAGAAAATTCGTTTAGTTTCAAAAGTTCAATAAAAGACCGTTACCCTCCCCGGCAACGGCGCCAAAAATTTGTTCGGAAGGATTAATTGTATTGAAAAGAGGTTTAGAGTAAACCGTTGGTTACCGTGCACTGATGATCAAGAACTTTGAATGTTTATGCAGGTTTACTTTGCTCCTTCCGAATTACCGTTCGTAGCATAAGCTAGGACGGGTCGTATCCGCAGAGAGGGTTAGCGATAGAAGCGTTCAAGGTTCGTATTGAAATCTTTGTGAAGAAAAGCGAAGATTCTTCTTTATTTTCAGAAATGGAAAACAAACTGAAGTGGAAGGGGAGTGAAGAATCTTTCGGTGTTGTGCAAAAGAAAAGAAGAAACGAGAATAAAGATGAAGGAAAACTGAGAAGTTTGAAGAAAAAGAAGTTTTTAGAAGAGAGATTTTTAAGAAAGATTTTTAGGAATAATATAAGGAGAAACCATGACTAACTAACATAATAATTTACTAACTTACTACTCTCGTTGGGTGATGCATGCCTCATATTGAATCATTGGCAATTGTATGTCTTACTTTTTCCAAGTCCTTGTGTTATCCCATGTCGAAGGTGTTTCTCATCTAGGCTAGTTGCCTCCTTGAATCATTGGCTCCCTAAATAGATCTTCATTGGTAGAACAAGGATAGTCACTTTTAACAATGCTAAGAAACATACAAAATTCATTAGTCCATCAAAGCTATGACAAAGAAAGCATGAAATAAGAACCTGTAATGTAGTCATTGGCATAGTGAAGTGCTTCATCTTCATGTTCCATCACGGCACTTGTTCTAAGGACAAGGCTCTAAGTGAGGCTCACATGAGTCATATGGAGGGAAAACTTAGCATTTGCAAAGAATAAAAAGTAACACATCTTTATTGGGAAAGATATAGATTTGTAGTTTGCAAGACTTGAAAGAAGAACGTATCCAAATAATCATATAAGTCAGCAATCACCCCAAAGTTAGTAAGTTAGCAAAATTAAAAGTTAGTTAGTCATGTTAATGATTTAGCTAGACATAGAAATAAAGAACAAGAGACAAATCATTATAGTAGTGAAGTAAAAGAAAGTAAAAGCTTAGAAGAAAAACAATGCACTAGACAAGAGAAGATGAAGATTGAAAGCTCGATCCTTGTATTGCGTTGTCACCGTCTCCAATTACAAAGATTGCTCACTCTCACTCTCTCTTTTCTGGATTCTAGAAGGAGAAAAAGAAAATTATATAAGATACTAAAGAGAACCTAGAGAAACCCTAACAATTTTCCTATAAAAACAATGCTCTTTTCTCCTCCTCGATTACAGAGGCTCTAGAGGTCTATTTATAGTCTTCATGCGAGGAGGCCATCCCACTTTAGTCTCCAGATCAAACGCTGAAGTAACGGCTTTTAGATTCCTGCGGGTCCGCAGCATGTGCCGCGTTTCCGCGGCCGTTTCTTGGCCGCTGCGCTAGCGGATTTTTGTGCCTTTCTGTTTATCTCGTATCCTCAGTTGGATCTGGTGAAAACTGAGAATACGCTCTGGATCTTTACAGACTTGGGCCTTTCTCTTGTGGGCTTCTTAAATGCTTCTTTAATTCCTCAAAAATCATAATTTGGGCCTCTTTCTCCATTAGACATTGGACCTGAAAAAAGAGAGAAAAAAGCAGTAAAAATTAACTTTTTATTCATATAAAGCATAGCATGGTGGTAGAAAATGATGCATAAATGACCCCAATCAGTCTGCAGCTGCGAATTCAAGTTCAGACTCAGACACCCCACAATTTTTCCATTATGCATGATCAGCGCAGCATATGATGAGAAAAATGGGATACAACCTGCAGCATGGGAACGGCTTGAATTTTGGAAAAGGAAGGCGTGGTTTCCTACCTAATTTTGTGCCAAAAGGAAAATCGACAAATTATTATGATAACACACGCAGGGAGTTGGGATACGTTACACCTACACCACCAGCGACGACTCATTCCAAAGACGATAAACCAGTCCCATCACACTCTGCCTCTTCCTCTGAATGGGACTCAGATATCAGTGTGGCAACGGTGTTCAAAAAGCTCACTATTAATATGACGTCTAGCAGCCAATTGGAGCCAGCAAAAGCTACTGATGAGGAACCATGGGCTCAGCAATTGAATCTCCAGTCGGAAAAGAGATTCGAACAACGTGAACCACCTACTGAAGACAAGGTGATCCAGGTTAACTTAGGTAGTCAAGATCACCCTAAGCCCATCTTTATAAGTGAGAGCTTATCACTCACAGAAAGAGAAGAATTGATGATACTTGTAAAGGAGTATATAGATGTCTTTGAATGGAACTATGAAGACATACCCAGACTTGATCCACAAGTAGCCATGCATCGTCTGAACATCAGACATGACGCCAAGCCAGTCAAGCAGCAGCAACGCCATTTTCACCCAAACATTATGGAGGCTACTGAAGTCAAAATTCATAAGCTCATTGCTACAGCTTCAAACGGGAGGAACAGCATCCAGACTGGGTTGCTAACATCGTCCTTGTTCTCAAGAAGGATGGAAACATTTGGATCTATATTAATTACCGTGATCTCAATACAGCTATCCTAAAGATGAATTCCCACTGCCTATCACCGATGTCATGATTGACAGTACCTGCGAATTCGAAAGGATGTCCTTCATGGACGGCTTTTCAGGGTACAATCAAATTAAAATGTATCCAAAGGATGAAAAACATACTTCATTCCGGACACCATTGGGGATATATTGTTATACCATGATGCCCTTCGGATTAAAGAACGCGTGAGTAACTTATCAGCAGGCAATGAGTATGATTTTTCGTGATCACCTCCGAAAAACGGTAGAACGTTATGTCAACGATATTGCTGTCAAAAGCCGCAATAAGATTGACCACCTTCACGACTTGAGAATGATGTTCGGCATAATGCGGGCTCATCAACTGAAGATGAATTCGGCAAAATCCTTCTTGGAGGTTTTGAGTGGCAAATTCTTTGGATTTATTGTTACATCAAAAGGAATTCATCTTGACCCGGACAAAGTCAAAGCCATTCAGAACATGCATCCACCTAAGAATCTCAAAGAAATTAGAGGCCTACAAGGTAGACTGGCTTATATTAAAAGACTCATCGCAAATCTCTCAGACCGCTGTCAACCGTTCACCCGACTCATGAAAAAGGGTTTCTCTTTTGTATGGGATCAAGCCTATCAAGAAGCTTACGAAGATATCAAAAGATATCTCATAAAACCTCCAGTCTTAGTAGCTCAGGGAAATCGTTCCTGGTTTATGTGAAAGCTATGGACCATTCTCTCGGTGCTCTGCTTGCTCAAAAAGATGATAATGGTCACGAACAAGCTATTTATTATCTGAGCAGGACTCTGATGGGGGCGGAATCTCGCTATAATCCTATTGAGAAAGAATGGTTAGCTCTTGTCTTTGCTATTCAGAAGACACGATATTATTTGGTCGGCAAACCGTACACGTCATTTCCAGAGTGAATCCTTTGCATCTTCTCATGACGAAACCAGGGTCATTAAATCAATATTAGCTAAATGGGCCCTCCTTTTGTCTCAATACGACATGCTCTTTGTCCCTCAAAAGACAGTTAAAGGCCAGACACTTGCAGAGTTCTTGGCTGCTCATCCAGTTCCGAAAAACTCAAAACTTCATGAAGATATTCTTGATGAAGTCTTCGAATCCAATATAACTTCAGAGGATGAAGTTGTTGGCCCAGAGGCCTTCCACTCTAGTTTTGATGATGATTAACTCATGTAGTTATGTTTACTAATAATCTTGTGATGTTTAGTTTCAGATCCTTGACCAAGATATTATTAGGTGAATAGCTTCAATAAATGAGTTTCGAAGCTTCTCACATGGTGATTCAAGAGCCCGTGCGTCAAAGATCATATATAGCACTCATTAGAGTCAAGCTCGGTGGATCATGGTTTGGATCGAGTCGGCTTGAAGACAAAGTTCATCAAGAAGACTTCAGTACCTTGTTTTGTTTATGTTTTAGATCCATGTGTAAAGATTAGATAGCGTGATATGCTAAAGTTCACAACACACACACGTTTTATGTTTTGGATATTGGTTTTCGGTTTTTGGTTTAACCGATCTTGGTTTTTATGAATAGATAGTATCAATACTAGTTTACATGGTTTAATGTATATTAGATTTGTTCTATATACATGTATGCTTCATAACTTATACAAACTTAGTTTGATATGCCTATTCATGTATTTGGAGTTTTGTATTCTAACAAAACGTATTTTTGGATTTTTAGTCAAAAACAATCATATATGTAACTTTCATGTATATTGGATTACATCCATATACAACATGCTTAAAGTTGTTTCAATATCATGTTTTTGTATTTGGGTGAGTTTTGGACAAAATGAATTTTCAGTTCAAAAAATTCAAGTTTTAGAAAATACAGTTTTTGGTTTTTGGCAAAATTTGTAAGTCACAAAAATGGTTCAAAAAGTTTGAAATTTGTGTTGAAATTTTTCACACAAGTTTGTATATCAAAGAGAATATAAGAAACTATTTTTGTGGATTTTTAGAAGTTTTATGGGATGTTATAGGTTAATAAAAACCAAGTTTTCAAATCCTAAAATCCCTGTTCTGGCTTCTGCCGGTCGACCGTGCAAGGAGTCGGTCGACCGACGTGCACAGAACGTGCACGCCTGTTTGGCTGGAGGGTCGGCGACCGCCAGAGAGCTTCTGCTCTCTGGAAAGCCCCGGTCAACCGGGTCGGTCGACCGGCAGAGAGTTCTGCTTTCTGTTCCAGGCTGCGGTCGACCGGGCCGGTCGACCGAAGCTCAACGGTCAGAAATCTGACCGTTGGCGGTCGACCGGGCTGGTCGACGGCCAACCGCCAGAGCTGAAATTCAGCCCAACGGCTAGTTTTTGTTTAAGGGTTATATAAACCCCATTTGTATGGGATTTTAACCAAGATTTTCAAGAAGAAAATTTTACCTATTCTCTAATGTTTAAAACAAGTTTTCAAAAGTGTTTTAGAGCTTAAATATTTCATCTTTATATTGTTTTCAAGGGTTTGGAAAAATCAAAGAAAAATAGGGATTTGGGATATTGCTTTAGATCTTCATTTCTATCATATTACAAGTGTTTTCTCAAGTATTTTTCTTTGTTATTTGATTTCCAAAACACCTTGATTTTCACACTTGAGCTATCATTTTATCCTCTCTATAGGATCTTTTGTTTTGTGGGAAAAGAAGTTGTTTGTGGTTGAGATAGACCACCTTGTTGTAATCCTTCTTTGTTGATATCCCTCTTCAGTAGAAGGTTGATTTGAGGTTGTGGTTTACTCCCTCTAGTGTAAGGTGGAGTTGGTATTGGCTACGGGCCTATCCCTCAAGTGTGAGGTGGATTGTGGTTGTTTGGCTACGGGCCTACCCCTCTTGTGTGAGGTGGTATTTGTATTGCCTCGGTGGAGGTTGTATTGATTGAGAGAGGAGTTCGGTACTCCTGGTTATTGTATTGCCCCAAAATTCTCGGTGGAGGTTCCCTGTGTGGGAGTCCTAGGTGGACAAGTTAGTAGATTGGAAATCCTTCTCGGTAAAGGCGGGGATGTAGAGCTGGGTGCTCGAACCTCGAAACAAATATTATTGTTTGCGTTTGATCCATTAACTCTTACTCTCTCTCTCTTTTATTTGTGCCTTGCATCATTCATATTGTCATATCTATATTATATGCTTGGCTTGTTTGTGTCTGCCTCACTTGTGCTTAACCACGAGAGCTTCATATAGCGCCTCAACTCTTATTCAGAGGAATCAAGAGGAGTTAGTCTAGAGCCCTTCACCGAGAATTCGACTACACTCGTTGGTTGCATTAAGTGTAGTTGCATTAAGCGTAGTTGCAATTAAGTTTTAATTTCCGCATTTAGTTCTATAGATTAGCGGTACACCTATTCACCCCCCCTCTAGGTGTACTTTCAAAAGTTTGGCAGATGTTCTTCGATGGAGCATCTCGAATAGGCCCTAAAGGCAAGATCATTGCTGGTGTGAGGGTTGTGCTTATCTCTCCACAAAACCATGTCCTTCCTAGGGCATTTTCTCTGACGGAATCATGCTCCAATAATGTGGCAGAATACAATGCTCTGCTTATTGCCCTTCAGTTTGCTCATGAAATGGGGGTATGCTACCTTGAAGCTTATGGTAATTCAAAACTGATTGTCAATCAGGTTAAAGGCGAGTACGAGGTCCGTCACGAAGACTTGGTACCTTATCATCACGCAGTCATCAAAATGGTTAATTTATTCGATAGCTTTTACATCGGTCATGTGTCTCAATCTCAGAACACTAGGGCCGATGCTCTGGCTGCATTAGCAATAACGCTAGCCTTGCCAGTCGACACCAAGTATCACCTTACAGTGACGAATCGACACCTTGTCAGCTCGAAACATATGTTGAGAACCAAAGAGGTTTATAATATCTCAACGGATCTTAAACCAAGAGATTGGCAATTTTCCCTCATCGACTATATTTTGCATGGTTTGCTGCCGATAACCCCAAAGAGGCGGTATCTATCAGGCGAAGGTCTCTCTGCTATTACTATGATCCAACTCTGAAGACATTTTGCTGTCGTTCATATGACGGTATCCTCCTCAGTTGCCTTTCTAATTTAGAAGCACAAGAAATGCTCAAAGAAGCGCACGACGGCATATGCAGAGCTCATCAGTCAAGTCCAAAACTTAAGGACCGATTGTACAGGCTTGGATATTATTGGCCAACCATGATGCCGATGCCATCCAATATGCAGGAGGTTTAAGGCCTCCCAAATCCATGCGGACTTCATACATCAGCCTCCCAAGTTGCTTCATCCAACTGTTACTTCATGGCCATTTGAAGCGTGGGGAATCGATGTCGTAGGGCCGATCAGCCCCTCCTCAATGAGAGGTCACCAGTTTATCTTAGCAATAACCGATTACTTTTCAAAGTGGGCAGAAGCTATACCATTGGTGGAAGTTAAAACTTCTAACGTGATTAATTTCATTAGACACCATGTCATCCATCGATTTTGTGTACCTAGGCGGATCATCCATGATAACGGTCCCCAATTTGCAAGCCAGTTATTCTATCAATTCTGTGATAAATACCTAATTCAGAATGTGACTTCAACTACTTATAATCCCACCGCTAACGGCTTGGTGGAAGCATTCAACAAGACAATCATTAAGCTACTCAAAAAGTTCGTTTCCTCAAATAAGTGAGACTGAAATGAGAAGCTTAGTGAATGTCTTTGGGCCTATCAAACCATAATTCGGACCCCGACATGTAATACACCTTTTTCTCTGGTATACGGCTGTGAAGCAGTCATACCGTTAGAAATCCAGATGCCGTCATTACGAGTCATTTTGGTGACTAAGATGACAACGGAGGGCAACGATCAGTTGCGACTCCAAGAGCTTGAAGCCCTAGATGAGAAGCGATTACAAGCTCAGCAACACATTGAGTTGTATCAAGCCCGGATCTCAAAAGCCTTCAATAAGAAGGTCAAGCAAAGATTCTTCCAGAAAGGAGATTTGGTTTTAGCCGTCAAACGATCGATGATCATGACACACAAAACCAAAGGCAAATTTTCGCCCAAATGGGAAGGACCGTTTGTAATAGAAACAGTCTATTCAAATAGGACATATCGCCTTATGACTTCAGATGGTGATTTACTCATGATGCCAATCAACGGCAGGTTCTTAAAGAAGTATTATCCTTAATAGGATTCTTCTCATGATCAAGTTAACATTATACCTCTGATCAAGACCTTCAGATCCAAGATGTACAGAACGAGCGCTCCTCTCTTTCACTAAACGAGATCATACAACCATAAACTAGTATCGAGCTGATCGTATACTGGTTGTCTTAAAGAAGAATCAAGGTTACAAATACAATAACCAAATAATCCAACACCTCTAATGGTTAAGGATAGAGGAAAATGTTGGCCTTTAAGCCCAACATAAGTCCCGATAACTCATCATGCTGAGGGGAATAGCATGGCTAACCCGACTCAAACGGTAGTTGGTACCGGCATACCAAATCCGTTGACAGCTGAGGATTTACTAAAAATCCTAAGGGACCTGTTCTCATTTAATCCCGCAGTTAAGGATAAAGGAAAATGTTGGCCTTTAAGCAGAACATGAGTCCTTGATAACTCATCAAGCTGAGGGGAATAGCATGGATAGCCCGACTCAAATGGTAGTTGGTAAAGGCATACCAAATCCGTTGACAGCTGAGGATTTGCTAAAAATCCTAACGGACCTGTTCCTATTTGATTCCGCAGTTAAGGATAGAGGAAAATGTTGGCCTTTAAGCCCAACATAAGTCCTCGACAACTCATCATACTGAGGGAAATAGCATGGCTAGCCCAACTCAAACGGTAGTTGGTAAAGGCATATCAAATCCGTTGACGGCTGAGGGTTTGCTAAAAATCCTAAGGGACCTGTTCCCATTTGATTCCCTCTCTAAAATCACTTACCAATTCCCATCCGTGGAATGGTAAGACCACATATAAAGGTATTCACATCCCTTGCAAAATGATGAGTCTAACCTATCATGTTAACACTAAACCTCTGATAGCAAGACTATAATTTACTCCCTAACGGATAAAACCAATATCCCCAGTGAATAAACCCCGCTTGTCGTTCTCTTCAACAGAACAACAGGTCCACTCAAATTACTGTTATGTTCAAGCACCTCTAATAGTAAATGAATTCTTGTCAAGTTAACATCACACCTCTGGCAAGTTGCTTTACAAGTCCCCATAAAGCTCTCTGATACATGACCTTCTATGGGACTTATTTCTTAACTCCCCAACGAGTTTCTAATAATTAGTCCTCAGTAGACTTTTCTGGTTGTCTCGTTAACAATATACCTCTGACAATTTCTTTCAAATAACATCCGAAGGAGATATCAAAATCCCCATGGAGTTAATAATCAAGTCTTATTTCCCCTAGTGGAACTATTTCTTTGTCATCATGTCCATTTCGTCACCTCTGAATGACAAAATTTCGAGCTTGGTGGCTTCTCAATCGGTTATGTCCTTATTACCTCTGAACTGATAGATAGCCAAGTCTCACCTATCAGTCCAGTAGGAACTATTTCTTTGTCATCATGTCTAGTTCATCACCTCTGAATGACAAAATTTCGAGCTTGGTGGCTTCTCAATCGTTTATGTCCTTGTTACCTCTGAACCGACAGATAGCTAAGTCTCATCTTTCAGTCCAATATCTATTCCATTGTCATCATTTCCAGTTCGTCACCTCTGAATGATAAAATCTCGAGCTTGGTGGCTTCTTAATTGGTTATGTCCTTGTTACCTCTGAACCGACAGATAGCCAAGTCTCACCTTTCAGTCCAGTAGGGACTATTCCTTTGTCATCATGTCCAGTTCGTCACCTCTGAATGATAAAATTTCAAGCTTGGTGGCTTCTCAATCGGTTATGTCCTTATTTACTCTGAACCGACAGATAGCCAAGTCTCATTTTTCAGTTCAGTAGGGACCATTTCTTTGTCATCATGTCCAGCTCGTCACCTTTGAATGACAAAATTTCGAGCTTGATGGATTCTCAATCGGTTATGTCCTTATTACCTCTAAACTGACAGATAGCCAAGTCTCACCTTTCAGTCTAGTAAGGACTATTTCTTTGTCATCATATCTAGTTCGTTACCTCTGAATGACAAAATTTTGAGCTTTGAGGCTTCTCAGTCAGTTATGTCTATGTTACCTCTAAACTGACAGATAGCCAAGTCTCACCTTTCAGTCCAGTAGGGACTATTTCTTTGTCATCATGTCCAGTTCGTCACCTCTGAATGACAAAATTTTGAGCTTGGTGGCTCCTCAATCGATTATGTCCTTATTACATCTGAACTAACAGATAGCCAAGTCTCATCTTTCAGTCCAGTAGGGACTATTTCTTTGTCATCATGTCCAGTTCGTCACCTCTGAATGACAAAATTTCGAGCTTGGTGGCTTCTCAATCGGTTATGTCCTTGTGACCTCTGAACCGATAGATAGCCAAGTCTTACCTATCAGTCCAGTAGGGACTATTTCTTTGTCATCATGCCTACTTCATCACCTCTGAATGACAAAATTTCGAGCTTGGTGGCTTCTCAATCTGTTATGTCCTTGTTACCTCTGAACCAACAGATAGCCAAGTCTCATCTTTCAGTCCAATATTTATTCCTTTGTCATCATGTCCAGTTCGTCACCTCTAAATGACAAAATCTTGAGCTTGATGGCTTCTTAATCGGTTATGTCCTTGTTACTTCTGAACAGAAAGATAGCCAAGTCTCACCTTTCAGTCCAGTAGGGACTATTCCTTTGTCATCATGTCCAATTCATCACCTCTGAATGACAAAATTTCGAGCTTGGTGGCTTCTTAATCGGTTATGTCCTTGTTTCCTCTGAACCGACAGATAGCCAAGTCTCATCTTTTAGTCCAGTAGGGACTATTTCTTTGTTATCATGTCCAGTTCGTCACCTCTGAATGACAAAATTTCGAGCTTGGTGGATTCTCAATCGGTTATGTCCTTGTTACCTCTGAACCAACAGATAGCCAAGTCTCACCTTTCAGTCCAGTAGGGACTATTTCTTTGTTATCATGTCTAGTTCGTCACCTCTGAATGATAAAATTTTGAGCATGGTGGCTTCTCAATCAATTATGTCCATGTTACCTCTAAACCGACAGATAGCCAAGTCTCACCTTTCAGTCCAGTAGGGACTATTTCTTTGTCATCATGTCCAGTTCGTCATCTCTAAATGACAAAATTTTGAGATTGGTGGCTTCTCAATCGGTTATGTCCTTGTTACCTCTGAACCAACAGATAGCCAAGTCTTATCTTTCAGTCCAGTAGGGACTATTTCTTTGTCATCATGTCCAATTCGTCACCTCTGAATGACAAAATTTTGAGCTTGATGGCTTCTCAATCGGTTATATCTATGTTACCTCTGAACCGACAGATAGCCAAGTCTCATCTTTCAGTCCAGTAGGGACTATTCCTTTGTCATCATGTCCAGTTCGTCACCTCTGAATAACAAAATTTTGAGCTTGGTGACTTCTCAATCAGTTATGTCCTTGTTACTTTTGACTGACAGATAGCTAAGTCTCATCTTTTAATCCAGTAGGGACTATTCCTTTGTCATCATGTCCAGTTCGTCACCTCTGAATGACAAAATTTTGAGCTTGGTGGCTTCTCAATCAATTTTGTCCTTGTTACCTCTGAACCGACAGATAGCCAAGTCTCACCTTCCAGTCCAGTAGAGACTATTCCTTTGACATCATGTCCAGTTCATCACATCTGAATGACAAAATTTCGAGCTTGGTGGCTCTCAATCAGTTATGTCTGTATCGCCTCTGAACTGACAGATAGCCAAGTCTCATCTTTCAGTCCAGTAGAGACTATTCCTTTGTCATCATGTCCAGTTCGTCACCTCTGAATGAAAAAATTTCGAGCTTGGTGGCTTCTCAATCGGTTATGTCACTGTTATCTCTGAACCGACAGATAGCCAAGTCTCATCTTTCAGTCCAGTAGGGACTATTTCTTTAACGTGTAACTAACCCTATCAATTTATCACTACTGATTGATTAGTTATACCGTTATTCTGTTTTCTTTTGAGGATTGCAATACAACTTGAAAGTAAGAACTGAAAATTTAGAAGATAAAACAAGTTGGAAACACGACAGGGGAGCCAAATAAAATTACTTTTTATTTGATTCCAAAAGAGGGATATATGGATACACAGATTGCAGGCTACGAGGGTGCTTCGTAGGACTTGATCCATTCTTCAAGAGTCGCCAGCCTATTCTTCCTCTCCTCAACTGCCCTGATAAGTACCTGCGACCTCAACTCGGCCTCATTAAAGATCGCTGTCTGGGCCAGGCGAGCCTCAATTTCAGCCAAAATTGTTCTATGCGCTAGCTCCTGTTGCAGGATTTTGTCATTCTAAGCCCTAAGCTGCTTTAACCGAGCAATCTCCTTAAGACGCACCGGTTCAGCCTTGGACAAAAGAAGATTAGATTTCTTGATCATTTTCTTGGCCTTTTCGATTTTATCCTCAGCGACGAGAAGAGCACTGTTAGAAGCATCTATGGCATCCCCAAGTTCTACTTTCCTTATCTCCAAGGATTTCAAGTCGGAAGAAATTGCCTTAATTGCTTCTTGAGCGGCAAGATGAGCTTTATGCATTTGAGCAGCGAGGTGTGCAAGCTGGTCATTAACTGAAGACTCCAAATCTGAATGGCTGAGACGGCACCATTCATCCACATCTCTCTCAAGCCTGTCCATCAGAAGCTCTAATGTGGCAGCCTGGTCATCTCCTCCAAAGTCTCGAATGCTGTCAATACTTCGAGAAAGGACCACCTTCAAAGCGAAAAACGAGGTAGTCGAGCCCTTCAAGACCAAAGCAATGGAGCACTTCAAGCCCTTATTGAAGCTGTTGACTAGCTCAACCACGAATTCATTCTCGGCTTCAACTACTCCTGGGGAACGAGGGGCCCCTGAAGGCAAAGCTTCTACCAGTTTCACTGACTTAACTGTAGAGGGAATGGTGGAGTACTAACTGATGAAATATGTGGGATCGTCGGTGATCTCGAAAGATTCCTCATTGAGACCAGTACACTAACCACAATCGACGTAGGGCTGGTGATGACTTCCGGGAGAGCTAGCTCAACATCCAGTGTTGGAGAAGTAGAACTGGCAATCACCTTCAGCTTTGCAATTACAGCTTAGCTCCGTATTCTGCACGAGGGCAAAATGCAGGAGATATCCAAGTGTTAAGTTCACCCTGGAAGCTTCGCCTAGTATTCTATCATAGAACAGAATGCGAAGAAGCCCTCAAGGGCTAACTTCGCCATAAGGGCATTAATGCCTAAAGTTATTCTAAGGGCTTTAAAGTCCTTTTCCAGCTGCGCTCTAAAGGCTAGCTTCGCATCCTATTATTCGACAGGGTGTGAACCACCTAAGGGTTAGCTTCGCACAGAAGCTTGGCAAAGAAACCATTTGGTTCTTAAATTTTCAGTTGAGAAATTAAGGAGAATTAAATCCCCTAAAAATTCGGCAAAAAAAATTAAGAGAGTTGAACTCCCTGAGATCACTGGATCATAATGAATCGTTCTAGATTCATCATGAAATAGCCAAAAATTGGCTTCGAAAAGAGATAAAAATCTCTAAGTAAGAAGGAAAATTCCCTACCCACAATGGGGCGTTCAATAACCGGAGGAGGAGGAGGCCTCTCCGTCGCAGAGGTCGCTGCCTCTTTGCCTGCTCGTCTTTTGGGAGCCATGAAAGAACTGAAAAGTTCTTAAAGTTTCAAACTAAGAAGAAAGAAGAAGAAGAGATTTGTGTTCTCTGAAAATTCAAAGAGAAGTAATTATTTCTCTGTCAGCCCGATCAGGCTTTTAGACGCTGATGATTGCCTAAACTTTGCCCCTAGAAAGGAACGCAGGCGGTCGTTTCAAGTTAATTTGAAACGGCGCCTAAAGCGCCTTCCCGAGAAGCGTTACATCAGCCCCGCTAAGGGCTAACTCCGCCGTGAGTTAAGCGTTGACTTCGCGCGATACTTGAGTAACTTCGCTGAGAAACGTGCCTTAGCTCCACTAAAAGCACATCTCTAGCTTCGTAAAAATTTCGTGTTAGCTTCACCAGAGACTTGTTCCTAACTTAGTTTGGAGTCTGTCCCCAACTCCGCTGGAAGTTTAGCTCCGCCGAGAGATTCTAATTCCTCCTAAGGAAAAGACTTACCTAAAACTAGTCCACTCCAGGTGTTCTCGGATCAAAAAGGAGGAAAATAAAGTAGATAAGCAGAAAATAAACATTTTTATTGATTCAAAAGGGAAGATACATTGACACTACATCAAGGTGGTCTTTCGTACAATCAAATCATTGCTCCAAAGGCATACAAGTTGTCCTATCTACTTCCAAGGTGATAAGCCAAACCAACTGGACACGAAAGGCCTTCCTCCTACACAAGGCCGTAATCCTTCACTTAATGGCAGATTTTGTCATCAAGAAGCTAGATCTTCTTTGATGAAAATTGACAAAGGACTGGTTGTCACCGGAAAGCTGGATCTTCTTTGATTAAAATTGGCAAAGGAAGGATCCGAGTCCTTACAGGTGACACCCCTTCCCGAAGTGGATCATCTCGGATAAGCGACTAGCAACCCCTTCCCAAAGTGGATCATCTCGGATAAGCAACTGCCAACCTCTTCTTGAAACACGCATCAGCTGCTCCAGTATGTTCCTCCTGCTTAGGATTAAAATTTCAACTGAAAGATCAAGAGGTAAGTTTCTGATCTCTTTTATCAAGACAAAAGACTGGCGGGCACAGTTCACTGCAATGCAAACTGAAAACAGGTTAGCATTAAATCAAAAAGAAAGCTGCAAAGATGAAATGCTAAGTCAAATTCTTTAGGCGAAGCAATTCATATCTGATCCAGTGATGCTTCAGTTAAGCAGAGGATAACCTCGCTTGCACAGTGATGATAGACTAGCTCAGCATAAGCCAAGTCTTAGCTCCGCCTAAGGCAGTTAGGCTGAAGAAGCCTCAAAAAGGACCAAGTCCTAGCCTCACCTATATGGCTAAGCCAGACTAGTCCAGAGGGACGCAGTCTTAGCCCTACCTATATGGCAAAACTGGCTCAACGTTGAAGAGACGAAGTCCCAATTCTTGCCTACATGGCGGATTTAACAGGCATATTCAATAGATCAAGACAGGAACTTGAAAGATCACCTAGAGGGGGGGTGAATAGGTGATTATGCTAATCTAATGAACTCAATGCGGAATTTAAAAACTTAATGCAATACACTCAAGTGCAATCAACAAATAATACACACACAACCAAGCCAAGCAATTATGAATGCACAATATGAATATTTGCAAGGCACAAAGTAAAGAGAGAGATAGAGAGAGAGTTAATGGATCAAGCGCAAACAACAAGATATGTTTCGAGGTTCGAGCACCCAGCTCTACATCCCCGCCTTCGACACACGAAGGATTTCTAATCCACTAGCAAGTCCACAAAGAACTCTCACAAGGAGTACCCAACTCCTCTCTTTACAACAACAACCTCCTCCTTGAGGCAAGCTTCAATCCAACAAACAATCACCTCACAACCCGAGGGATTAGCACAAAGCAAACACAAGGATCACCTCACAACTTGAGGGATACAACCTAAGGCACAAAGCCAAACAAAGATTGGGTTTTTAACTTGGTGGTCTAAACAACAACCACAAGCAATTTCTTTCTCCCACACAAAGATCCTATAGAATAAGAAAGTAGATGTTGCTCAAGTGTGGAGAAAACCAATGGAATGAAAATCAAAATCACAAAGAAAATCCTTGGGAAAAACTGAAACCAAGATATAGAAGATGAATCAAAACTCTTTTTCCCAAAAACCCTTTTCTTTGAATTTCCAAACCCTAGCAAAAACACCAAATAGATTGTTCAATTTGAATCCAAAAACTTCTTTTGATTGCTGTGAAAACACCAGAGAGTAGGGAAAAATTCGCACAAAAAATCTTAGAGAAAAACTCTTTCCAATGGGGTATTTATAGCCCCCAGAAAAATATAGCCGTTGGCAGCAAAAAAAGCCAGAAATGCACTGCCGGTCGACCGGCCAACGGTCAAATTTTGCCCGTTGCCAGCTACCGGTCGACCGCCCCAGTCGACCCAAACAAACAGAGAGCTCTGCTCTCTGACCCGGTCGACCCGGACGGTCGACCGTCCCAAGTCTGCCAAACGTGCACAAATTTGTGCACGTCGGTCGACCGACCCGGTCGACCGACTTCAGCCAAGTCGACTTGGTCAGAAGACTAGTCGACTGGTGAAGCCTGGAACAGAAAACTAAGTTAGAAACATGTTTAAAAATTCTTTTATCTTTTCTAAAAATCACCAAAAATAGTTTTATCATTTTGCATTGATATATAAACATGTGGTAAAAAGTTTAGCTCAAATATCAATCAATATGAACTATTTTTATGTCTAATCATTTTTACCAAAAACCAAAAACTGTATTTTCTAAAACTTGGATTTTGAATAGAAAATACGTTTTGTCCAAAACTCTTCCAAATATAAAAACATGATATTTAAACACTTTGAAGCATGATGCATATGGATAGAAATCTAATATACATGAAACATATATATATCATAGTTTTTGTCATTAATTCCAAAATATGTTTTGTCAAAAATACCAAAACATAAAACACATGAATAAGTAAGTCAAAACTAAGTTTGTCTAAGAGTTGAAGCATGCATGTATATAGAACAAATCATATATACATTAAACCATGTAAACTTGTTTTGAATCTATCTATTCATGCAAACCAAGATCGGTTAAACCTAAAACCGAAAAACCGAAAACCAATATTCAAAACATGAAACGTGTGTGTTGTGAACTTGAGCATTATCATACTATTCTAATCATTACAATTTGGATATAAACACAAAACTAAACTATGGTACCGAAGTCTTCTTGTAGAGCGCAAACTCCAAGCCGACTCGATCCAAAACTCCTTGATCCACCGAGCAAGTGCTATATATGATCTTTGACGCTCGGGCTCTTGAATCAACATGTGAAAGCTTCCAAATCATCTTGTTGAAGCTAATCACTTACTAATAACTTGATTAAAGATCTGAAACTAAAATCACAAGATTATTAGTACACATAACTACATGAGTTAATCATCATCAAAACTAGAGTGGAAGGCCTTTGGGCCAACAATCTCCCCCTTTTTGATGATGACAAAACTCATGGAGTTATATATGCATGGATTAAAGTTAACCTTCAAAGAAGCTCCCCCTTAACTCATGCATAACCAAATAAATAATAAATAATATGCAATGAATATCAAACATGAAACATGAAACATGCATATCTATGCATAAACAATAAAAGGTTCTAGATACCAATGAAATGTTTAAAACAAAACATGCTCTAGATACCAATTACAAAACATTTACAAAACATCCAATTACAAAACATGCTCTAGATATCAATTAAAATTAAACTAAATTAAACTTAATATATGCAAAAACATAAACATGCATATAAACTCAAATTTTTCTCCCCCTTTTTGTCAATCATCAACAAAGGGGTACAAACCAAATCAAAACAAAATCTTCTCTCTTTTTAATACAAAGAATCAATCTTCAATAAGGGGTAAAAACAAAAACCAAATCAATAAATCTTTCTCCCCCTTTTTGTTTGAAACAATGAATCAATAAAAATAATATTTTCTCCTTTTTTGTCTAAAACAAAAACGAAGTCAATAAGGGGTGACAATCAATTAAGGTACCAATTGAAAATATGTCAAAGAGTAGCATCTTGATACCAATTGAAAGGAAACAAAAAAAAATATTGATACCAATTTTAAACAAAAACACATGAAACATCTTGATACCATTTGAAATTAAACATAATAAATTTTGAATGTCTAACCACAAATATTTTGATACCAATTGTAAATATTTTTCACTTTGAACATATGATACCAAATTGAAATTTTCAATCATAAAGTAAGGGAGTGGGAATCAAATACCAATTGAAAAATCACCAATTGAAAGACAAAATCAAATTTTCTCCCCCTTTATGAAATACAAACTAAAATAACGCATAGGCTTGATATCAATTTAAAAGTAATCAATTGAAACAAAATTAAAACTCAAGCACTAGCATAAACAAGATTTTGTGCTTAAAGATATAGGGATATAATAAGCACAAATAAAACATATATATGTATGAAAAATAGATATCAATAGACATTGATATTCTTGGGATAGAAAGCATACATACATACAACCACATATGAGTATACAAGAAATGTCAAGATTGATACCAATTGAAAGAATTCAATGATACCAATTGAAATAAAGATCAAATGTATACATCATACTATCTACCTCCCCATCATGATTCAAGTTTTAAATGATTTTCATTTTAAAGCATACATGAACATGATCTCCCATCCATCCTCCCATAAATGGTAGGGGTTTTTAAAAATAGATTTGAAAATGTAGTATGTTTGAAAATCTCTACCATAGTGAAGAATACGAACTAATTATAGGAAAACTTTTAAAAACTAGTACGAAATCCTTCAAGTAAGGAATAAAAACAAAATTGTTTTCATGAAACACATGTAAATCACATGATCACTAAACACTCAAAGTCCATAAAGCTCATATCATAGTCTCATGAAAACAAATCATGAGTAAACTAATAAAGTGAGTGTACAAGTATAATGTGACACATATCAACATGAAAATATTCAATTAGGCTCATATGAAATTCCTTGAAAATGTGAAAACATGAAAAACTAGATTTTTATTACCAATAGAATTTACTTAAAAATATGAAAATCATCAAAACGATTTAAACTTCAAGGCATATGTATGTCATGTACAAACTAAAGTATACATACATATCCTAAACATAATGAGTCCACAAGGGTATATGCATGAAGGCACGTGGCTCAAGGATGTACATGTATAATCAATAGTTTGGACAAGATATACATATACATGAAGTTAAAACACATGATCATAGAAACATATTCAAAATGAGGAATACAAGTTAGAATGCATGAATCATCAAAACTAGACTCTACTAGCACATTTAGTGGGTACAAACACGCATCCAAGCACAAACATATAAAAAGATTTATTTGTGTCCCACTACATGTATAAGTATAAATTCTACTCTTAATGAAACCAACATCTAAGCAAGTAATCAAATCATTAAGCATAAAACGGGATACAAATCAATCATGAAAAAAATGATCATAAAGAACATCCACATGCTATTAGAATCAGGAAATACATAATAGCCTATAAACATCAAAACATGTGACATAATTAGAAATTATACAACACATCACCATTGTTAAGCTATTACAACACAAGTTATTTATCAAAACATGAATCATTAAAACAAAACGTCATAGTCAACCATATGATTAGCATGACAAAGACATGTGCATTAAATCCATGATTAACATGATAGCTAAAACATAAAGAGAACACAAATATATTCCATACTAAATATGGGTGTCTCAACAACTAATCATGTAAAGTATAAGTCTAATAAACATGGCAAACATCATACTAATCATGAGACAATAAAATATGATTCAACAAAACAAAAATCATAAACATCATAAACATCCAAATGGTCATAATGCATATGCATGTACATTAGATCTAGTGCATACATGTTAGTTTAAACAAGGTGAGAACACTAAATATAGATCCATATAAAATATGGGTGCTCAAGTAACTAAACATGTATAACACTATTCTAATGAGCATGGCATAAGCATAATGAACATGAAAAGCATGCAAATAAAAATGGGAGTTAGAGAATGATACCAAAACTAATGAAGGTGCATCTCTAGTTCTCCAAACTACGGTGGTCCTCCCACCAAATCCCCTTGAGAGTGAAGCATCCAAATGATTCTCTTTTAAGCTTAAAACGCATCCACCTCAAGGCACCCATACTCTCACGTGATGCGAGAGCCCCCACCTACATCAAAAAGCATAGAGGTGGTCTTTGGTACCCATTTCTTTTTGGGTCCATGGGGGTTAGTATCTTTTCTAACCCAAACAAGATTAGTTGCTAAATTTTCATGAAAAACACGATCATAACAAAATCTGGCAAGGTGACCTTTTCGGCCACAATGTGTACAAGTGTACACATGAGCATACGTGTGATGGTGGTGTCTGTGGGAAGCACGTATATGCCGTGATGGGTGTGCATGCAAAGATGGACCTTGTTTCTTGCGAACCAAGGTTTCCAAACGTGAATGATTCAATGTGCATTGGCTCAAAGTGGAGCCCAAACATTCAACACTTTTCTTCAAAATATTTATATCATTTTCAATAGTGGAAGATAAAGTGGAGCATGCAATAGGTGTGCAAGAAGAAGAAGAAGCTATACTAGCATGGCACACATGAGAATCAATTTCAATTTTCAAAGATTCATTTTTTTTAAAACTAAATCCAATTCTTTTGTAATTGAATCGATTTTGTTTTTCAAAACAAGGTTATCTTTTAAAACAAAATCCAATTTAGAAGATAAAACCTCATTGTTTTTCACAACATCATTACAATCATTTTTGTTTTTTAAAATCTCAATCTCATCAAGGGCAAGGTCTAATTGAGATCTTAGTGAGTCACGTTCACTAGTGATCTCTTCCTTTTCTTGCAAAACCAATTCAAAATTAGAACACAAATCCTTCAATTCATTTTTCAAAACAAGGTTGTCCTCTTTCAAAAGATTGTGTTTTTCCAATAAATTTTCAAGCTTTTGAGCAAGTTCCAAATTTAAAGTTTAAACTTCAAAACAACCATGGCAATAGGAACTAGAGCTATCATCTAATTGAGTGTCCGATTGTACCTCAAGGGAGTTTTTCCCTTGGACCATGAAGCAATGCTCTTCGGACTTTTCTCTCTTAGATCCCCTCATCTTGTTGATAATCCTTGGAAGCTCGGGAGACGTCAATAAGCTCTAAACTGTAAAAGCCGAGTCATAATGATCAAACACCGGTAAAAGATGTTCACTAAGAGATGCTCTCAGTGCTCTAGTTGCTAATGCATTAGCCTTTTTATGCTTGCTACTATTAGGGAATGATTCCATAGTGGAGGCTTGATAAACTAGATGTCCAAGTCTTTTCAAATGGCTACTCATATTGGCCTTCCAAACATCAAGTCTAATATGGTCAAACATAGGAGGGCTATCCATGAGTGCAAACTAAATGAGTGCAAATGAACAATGCAAATGAAGATTAGCAAACCAAGATCTCACTCCTAGGTGGTTAAACCTAATATCAGGAGCACTAGCTCTGATACCAATTGAAAGATCACCTACAGGGGGGTGAATAGGTGATTATGCTAATCTAATGAACTCAATGCGAAATTTAAAAACTTAATGCAATACACTCAAGTGCAATCAACAAATGATGCACACACAACCAAGCCAAGCAATTATGAATGCACAATATGAATATTTGCAAGGCACAAAGTAAAGAGAGATAAAGAGAGAGTCAATGGATCAAGCGCAAATAACAAGATATATTTCGAGGTTCGAGCACCCAGCTCTACATCCCCGCCTTCGACACACGAAGGATTTCTAATCCACTAGCAAGTCCACAAAGAACTCTCACAAGGAGTACCCAACTCCTCTCTTTACAACAACAACCTCCTCCTTGAGGCAAGCTCCAATCCAACAAACAATCACCTCACAACCCGAGGGATTAGCACAAAGCAAACACAAGGATCACCTCACAACTTGAGGGATACAACCCAAGGCACAAAGCCAAACAAAGATTGGATTTTTAACTTGGTGGTCTAAACAACAACCACAAACAATTTCTTTCTCCCACACAAAGATCCTATAGAATAAGAAAGTAGATGTTGCTCAAGTGTGGAGAAAACCAATGGAATGGAAATCAAAATCACAAAGAAAATCCTTGGGAAAAACTGAAACCAAGATATAGAAGATGAATCAAAACTCTTTTTCCCAAAAACCCTTTTCTTTGAATTTCCAAACCCTAGCAAAAACACCAAATAGATTGTTCAATTTGAATCCAAAAACTTCTTTTGATTGCTGTGAAAACACCAGAGAGTAGGGGAAAATTCGCACAAAAAATCTTAAAGAAAAACTCTTTCCAATGAGGTATTTATAGCCCCCAGAAAAATATAGCCGTTGGCAGCAGAAAAAAGCCAGAAATGCACTGCCGGTCGACCGGCCGGTCGACCGTCCAACGGTCAAATTTTGCCCGTTGCCAGCTACCGGTCGACCGCCCCGGTCGACCCAAACAAACATAGAGCTCTGCTCTCTGACCCGGTCGACCCGGACGGTCGACCGTCCCAAGTCTGCCAAACGTGCACAAATTTGTGCACGTCGGTCGACCGACCCGGTCGACCGACTTCAGCGAAGTCGACTTGGTCAGAAGACTAGTCGACTGGTGAAGCCTGGAACAGAAAACTAAGTTAGAAACATATTTAAAAATTCTTTTATCTTTTCTAAAAATCACCAAAAATTATTTTATCATTTTGCATTGATATATAAACATGTGGTAAAAAGTTTAGCTCAAATATCAATCAATATGAACTATTTTTGTGTCTAATCATTTTTACCAAAAACTGTATTTTCTAAAACTTGGATTTTGAATAGAAAATACGTTTTGTCCAAAACTCTTCCAAATACAAAAACATGATATTTAAACACTTTGAAGCATGATGCATATGGATAGAAATCCAATATACATGAAACATATATATATCATAGTTTTTGTCATTAATTCCAAAATATGTTTTGTCAAAAATACCAAAACATAAAACACATGAATAAGTAAGTCAAAACTAAGTTTGTCTAAGAGTTGAAGCATGCATGTATATAGAACAAATCATATATACATTAAACCATGTAAACTTGTTTTGAATCTATCTATTCATGCAAACCAAGATCGGTTAAACCTAAAACCGAAAAACCGAAAACCAATATTCAAAACATGAAACGTGTGTGTTGTGAACTTGAGCATTATCATACTATTCTAATCTTTACAATTTGGATCTAAACACAAAACTAAATTATGGTACCGAAGTCTTCTTGTAGAGCGCAAACTCCAAGCCGACTCGATCCAAAACTCCTTGATCCACCGAGCAAGTGCTATATATGATTTTTGACGCTCGGGCTCTTGAATCAACATGTGAAAGCTTCCAAATCATCTTGTTGAAGCTAATCACTTACTAATAACTTGATTAAAGATCTGAAACTAAAATCATAAGATTATTAGTACACATAACTACATGAGTTAATCATCATCAAAACTAGAGTGGAAGGCCTTTGGGCCAACAGAACTCTGCATGAAAAAGTCTTTTCCTGATCAAGCGAGAATGATAGCTTCGCCAAGAAGCTGAAAAATAGGGTTGAAACCCTTTTTTGATAGTCAGCCAAATGCAAAGATCAAGAGAATTTAATCCCTAAGATAGTTTGTAAAGCTAAGGGAGATGAACCCCCTGAAAGTCATCAATGACCGAGACTTACCAGCTCTTGGCCGGTTAGTGACCAGAGTGGGCGTCCCCACTATTTTGGAGATCTGAGTCTCCTTTCCTGGGCAAGGAGGAGATGTCATGAACAGACTTTTCGGAAAGAGAAAAGTATGTTTCTCTGAAAAGGACTTCAAGTGTCCTATTTATAGGCCTCATGGCCTAACCAGGCCGCTGACGCTTCAAGCATAGAAGCACGGGCGAAGTTAAAGTATTTAAATGCTTAGCCTCGAGAAAGGGAATAGCCTCCCTCGTTAAATACAAGAGAAGTTTATTCTAACCTCAGAAAAAGGAGCAATCCCTCTCGTGACTAGCCAAAAAGCAGTTAACCTCGGGAAAGGAACGTCGTTCCAAACACCGAGTTAATGCGAAGCTATCTAGAAGCGAAGCTACCCAAACGCGAAGCTACCCAGAATCGCGAATCTACACGATTCCTCGGCAAACTTATTCCAATTCTGAAAGCAGAATTAAAAGCGGAGCTGAACTCAACTACTATGGCGACGTTCGCATTTCACATATCATCAATCAAAGCAGTTCAAAGTATTTTAGAGTCTGAACCATTCCATTACAGACTTATAAAAACTTTAAAGGGGGTCTTGTTGACACTCTAAAAAAGATAAGATTCCTAACTAGCCTGAATAATGTCTAACTTGTTGACATCTACAAAAGACAAGCGGCAGATAAGCTGACGACCAGTTCTTCACCCATCTCAAAAGGACGTATCAACAACTTGGACTCTATTGATCTAGTGAAGCAGACAATAAGCCAAGAAAAGCTCGTGAAAAGGCCCAAGCAGGACCAGAGACACTAAGTTAGCTCAACATTTAGTCTCGCATGAGCCCACGAGATAAGTCTCGCATAAGAAGCCTAAGTTGCTTAGCATCGCAGGAAGCTCCTTCACAGCCTCACTGTGAGCTAACTTACAACTTCGCACATGAATGCTCAGTTAACTCCGCAGAGAGTTAGCTTCGCTCAAAGCCCCATGCAGCTGCGCAAAAGGGTAATTAAGAAGGTAACTTCGCCACAAAGTTATCCAGCTCCGCTGAAGAGCTTTCCTTCTAGCTTCACCAGATGCTTCTCCCAGCTCCGCCATGAGCTCAACGCAATGACTCCGCTGCGGGTCTTCTATGGTCACCTTTGACCAATCAAATCTCTAGATGAGATCAAATCTAATTAAGATCAGATCTAATTGAGATCAAATTTGATAGTTGTTTGCCATGATCTTTTGACTCTCCCAATCTAGTGAGAAGATCAGGGGAGATCTTTCAGTTATTTGGAAAGAATCAAGGGAGTATCCCTCATCTAGTATTACAGATCAAGAGATCAGTTATTCCTAGCTTCATAGAAGCTGATTCTAGCCTCTCGGCGAGGCTACTCACTAGATGTAAAACAGATTGACCCAATCTGTTTTCAGATTTTTAGGTCGATTGTACCCCTACTCCTCCTTATAAATAGCCTACCAGGGGCGAGAGGAAGAGAGGGAGGGAGCTAGAAAAGAAAAAAGAGGCTTGGAAAAAGAGAGGAGAGACTGCTAAGGATAGAGATCTACTCTCTTACTTCCAAGAATTTAGAGAATTACTTCTCTAATCGGGGTGCTAATACCCTAAGATCTTCCTCCCTCTCAAGGAATTTTCGGAACCAGGTGAGAAGGAATTCTCAAGCGGAGGCAGCTCGAGAAGTAATAAGAGGGTTCTATCGATCTTCTGTTCTCCGATTCCCCAAACCAGACGAGAAGGGAATCCTATCAGGCAGCAGTCTGATTGTCTGCTCGATCGCAACGTTGATTAAGACGGGAAAGGTGTTGCATTATGGAGTATAATTTGCACACAAAATATAGTCAATGAAAAGAGAGAAGGTTTAGAAACAACCTCAAGTGCTTACTCCACAAATGTTTTCGATATGTATTTAATATACCCTTTCCTATCTCCGTTATAGCATGGGCTATACCGAGTCGATTCTCAGGGAGAGCTCGCGATGGAAGCTTTACGATAGGTAGTGAAGATGTAAAACAAGAATTCTTCTATGCTTAAAAAAATAAAGAATAAAACAATGAAGAAGAAATGAAAGAATGGATGGATATGTTCATGATGGAAATAATCGGAAAAGAAATCAAGAAGAGATTTGCTTTGGAACTAAAACTAAAAGAATGAAAACTTTAGAATGAAAAGCCATGACTAGCTAACCTTACTACCTTGCCAAAACTTACTAAACTCCGTGATAGTGAATGCGTGCCTCATGTTGATTCATCAGCATAGATTCGTCTTGCGTGTTGATCTAATTACTTTCTCACTTGGATTACGGGGGGTTTAACCCATCGGAGAAGAGAAGACCATCCAACTTACAAGATTAAAGATAACAATCACCCATGAGTTAGTAGTTAGCAAGGTTAGTGGTTAGCTAGTACATGTAGAAAAGTTAGCTACAAGCCATAAGGAAAGTAAAACAAAGCATGAACTAAATTGCAAGAAAGTAAAGCAAGAAATAAAGAAAGCAAGTAAACTAGAAAATGCAAGAGTAGAAAGAAGAGAATGGATGAATCCTTACTTCACAAGTTGTCACTCCTTGATGTACACAAGCTTTCTCTCTCTTACAAACTCTCTCTTTACAAAATTTCTAGGGAAGACGAAGAGGGTCTAAAGAACTAAAACCTAGAGAAAAATCCTACAAAAATTACAAGCATCTACTAATTTCTCCTTTCTTCTCCATTCCCCCTTTGCTCGCAGGTCCAGGTGCAGTATTTATAGGGCTCAGAGAGAAGCTTCGAGATCCAGGTTGTTGGCGCAAAATCCGGGATCCAACAGACTCCCAACTGCCGCAATTTGGCGGGAAAATCCCAAAAATTGCGGCTCAACTGAATCTGTTGGGCAACAGCTTTCTGTTGTGAGTTGGTTGCGAGGTTGTTATCCACGTGGCCTTCTAGAATCTTGAGTTGTTACGTAGAATTCTCTGGATCCTGGGTTTAAACTTGGGCTTGGAATTAATCTCTTTAATTATTGCTAATTAAAGTGATTATTGGGCTTTCTCTCATTTCAGTTGTGGACCTGTAAAAATATAGAGAAGATAAGTAAAAATCATATATTTATTTGCAATATGCATGGGGATTATGTGATAAAATATGTAATATTGTGTATCAATCACACCCCCACACTTATTCTTTTGCTCGTCCCGAGCAAAACAAAGAAAAAGAAAAGAAAAACTATACTACAAATTTATTACACCACTTTCGCAGGTGACGCGATTGCACTGAGCGTGTGCAACAAGCCGTTAAACCTCTAGGTTACCCTAGAGGAGAAGTGTTGTCTCCTGAGGGTTTTCAGCGGATTACACCCACAAAATCCATAAAGAAAGAAGACAAATGTTAGTGTTTTGAAAATGCATTTTGAAAGAGAGACATGTTTTCGAACTCTTTTTGCAAAAATATAAGTGATCTTAGGTCATAAGTCCACCTATAATTATTCTTTCTTAAACTTAGTCTCTATGCAAGATCTTGTCTTCAATTAAGGTAAGAATTCAAGATTGGATTGAATATTTTATCCTTCATAAAACCTAGATAGTATGCACACCGTGACAGTGAAAATTTCTGGGATTTCAACTCCAACCATCAAGCCATTTATTTATCTATATATACTTTTTTATGCTTTTTTCTTCCCTTAGTTTAGGCTTTCTAGTTTACCCTTGTAGCGAGCCTTTAACCGATGACTCCCAAACCAGACGGTCTTAGGGCACCAGATGAGAAAACACCCCTCGGGTTTAAGGTCTCAAGTAAACAAGGCCACGAAACTAAAGGGGATTATTTATTTCCTTTACCACCGTTAGACGTGAATAATCATGCTTCTTGAGGCACAATGATCCAACTTAATAGGTGATGTTTTATTTATAATTTTTTTTCTTTATTTTTATGGCATTTTGGTCTTTGTTTCCATCCCAAAAATGTGTAAGTGTGAAGTGCATACTATCTAAGGCAAAAAATTCAAGATAGAAATATCTCACCAATTTTACTTACTTAGCCTATAATTTCAAACAAGATCTATTATTTCAACTAGGTTTAAGATGTCATAATTAAGGCTTTCTTAATTTCTAAGATACATCTTAATTTTCTTAAAAATAGATCAAAACTTTGTCTCTTATTTCAAAAGTTTTTTTTTTATTTTTTATTTTTTTACTTCTAAAAGAAGTGTAAAAGAAAGAAGATCTAAAAACTCTATGTTAGTAAACCCTCCCCCACACTTATTTCATGCATTGTCCTCAATGCATCATGATATATGTATGCATGAAACAAAATAGAGAGGGAAGGAAAAAATTACCTCAAGGTGGTGGTTCCGGTGGTGGTCTGATTGGTCCACGAAACATGACCCAATCAACTTTGCTTTGGGTTTTGAGGAACCCACCAGAAATATCATGAATATGACCCATTAAAAAGATGAATCCATGAAAGATTTTTATTAAGTACATGACCCCATCTAATTTCCATTTTCCATAATAAATTTCTGAGTCAAATTTGTCAACTACCCTGTCCCAGAATGGAGTATGAAATGATAGAACGGATGACTTGGACTCAGGAAAGACAGGAACTAATACCGACTCAGGAAGGTGAATTAAGTCAAGTAAAGGTTCAAGAGTCGAAGTGAGTTCAGGAATTGGGTCCAAGTCAAGAAAATGAAGCTCAAGTCTACAATCATTTTCCAATGATGGAATGTGACCTACTATAGGTGATATCTCTTTACTTCCAATATTAAGGAATTCAAGCTCATCGCCATACAATTCTTCAAAACTAAGGTCAACATCTTCTGCTAGAATTGTACAATCAGTTTCAGAAGTAAAGAGATTGTGAGAATCAAGGTCACATTCCTCATGGAGTTCAAAAAATGGAAAACTTGCCAATTTGTCAATGGAATTTTCAAAAGTATAGAATTGGTCAAGTTCAACATGATCCTCTAAGATGGGTGATTCAACTTCATTATGAATTGGGAAAGGATCCAATGTCGACTCCGGGAAAAGATTGCAGTCAGGTAAAGATACCGGAGTCATTATTGAATCAGGAAAAATGATTGAATCACGAAGTTGGGGTTCAAGATCACATTCCTCATGTAGTTCAATTTCACAAAAATGTGAACTTGCCAATTTATCAATGGGACTTTCAAAAGTATGGAATTGGTCAAGTTCAATATGATCATCATAAATGATTGGTGATTCAATTTCACAATGGACAGGCACTGGATCCAATACTGACTCGGGAAATGAAGTGAAATCATGTGAAGACACTGGAGTCATAATTGAATCAGGAAGTAGAATTGAATCATCAAGTGAAAATTCAGGATCATATTCACACTCAAGTTCAATTTTAGGAAAAGGAAAACTTGCCAAAATGTCAATGGGATGGACAAATTCAGATGAGTGTGCTGAAATTGAATCTGGATTTCCAAAATGACAAGAGTCTTGGGTCATATCAATAGAGTGTGGTATAATTGAATTGGTCAAAGGTTGATAAGATAGAGTTTCCTCATTCCTATAGATGTTAACCAATTGACTCAATTGTTCATCCACCTTATTGAAAGACTCGGCACGTTTTTTTTGATATTGTAACAAAGACTCTTGCAAGATGTCTATACTCTTTTTTAAACGTGATATGTCTACAATTGGCTGTTCTAGAATAGGAGTATAGGAATCTTGACTTTGGAAAGTTTGTGAATAATGTGAGTCACGAATGTGTGGTGATGGAAGAGTGGACTCACACAAGAGATCTTTACTCGTTTCCTTGACAAATGGTTGTTCATTAGGAAAAGGTGAAACTGAGTAAGACTCTTGAAAATATGGTGGAATTGGAGAGGCAAATGGTTCTTGAAGTTTTTGCTCGACTCTCTGTAAATTGGCTTCTATACTCTTTAGTAACTCAGATTTTTCTTCAATTGGTGGTTCAGAAAAAGGAGTATATGAAGCGGAATCGGGACATGAATACTGTGGACAAGGAATATATGGTGGACAAGGAATTTGAGAATTTGACTCGGGGTATGTGAATCCCCAATGACTCTGTGACGAGTTGGAATCATTATGGAAATTATGGTTATTAGATTGTGGGTATGGGTTGGAATGATTCGGATAAGGCCAACCGGTGTATTTGGTTGGTGCATATTGTAAAACACCGGGTTGGAATTATCCGAATAAAATGGAGTCTGTGTGAAATATGGATTATTATTAGGATGGAAAGAATTGTTGAATGCCATATCACACAAAAAATCACAAACAAAAAGAAACAAACAAATAAACAGTCAAGAAAAAAAATTCTAACCTAAGTTAGGGTAGACTTATGACCTAGACGACTCCTAACTGATTAGACCGTCCACGGGAGGTTTAGTGTAGACTTTGACCACAAGCTAATCAGCCAGGAAAGGTCAAGGTTGTTGGGAGGTTTTCCGTCAGAGACGTTCCTTAATTAAGTAACCACCAACCTTCGGGCTTTCGGCCCTCAATCCCTTTCCCCGACACTGATTTTGTAAGAGTCAATTTCCAACACTTTTCCTCTTAAGATAATCTCCTAAATGAGTCCGAGATGTCCCTAGGGCCAACGTCTACTTTTTTTTATTAAATTAGGCTTGGGTTAGTGAGTGCTGAGATGGTGGTTTTCGGGCTAAGGAAAGGGTGATAAAATCCCCACCTTATCTTATTTATGGATTATGCCCTTAAAATTGGATTGTGCAAGTGTACGAGAAATATAACTAGGATACACTCAAAGCATGAAAATCAAGAAAGAGATGATTCCTAGTCTACATGCAATGCAAAACGTACCTTGCATCCAGCACTCTTCAACAGTAAAAGTAAATGAATTGAAAAGACACGTGTCTAGAAATGCAAATGTCTAATCAACTTTTAACGATTACAACCAATTTTTTACTGTTGACTTTATTAAGCAGGTATAGGGTGAATAATACAGGAAATTAAGTAATGCAGCAGAAGTATTTTACAGAATCAGAGACCCTGCAGAAAAATGATCAGTAGTGCACTCCTTATTGCCGCAAATTAGCGGCAAAAGCCAGGATTTTGCGGCAATTTGGAGGGATCCTGGTCTCTGCTTTCGAGAGCAGAGGCCCAGGTCCACTTATATGTCACTGCAATGCAAAGTTCCTATTTTCTTCAACCTGTAACCTGCAACAGAGAAGAAGATTCGTTTAGTTCTTCACTTTAAACCTAAAACGTTGCTCTCCCCGGCAACGGCGCCATTTTGATTAGGACGGGAAAGGTGTTGTATTATGGAGTATAATTTGCACACAAAATATAGTCAATGAAAAGAGAGAAGGTTTAGAAACAACCTCAAGTGCTTACTCCACAAATGTTTTCGATATGTATTTAATATACCCTTTCCTATCTCCGTTATAGCATGGGCTATACCGAGTCGATTCTCAAGGAGAGCTCGCGATAGAAGCTTTACGATAGGTAGTGAAGATGTAAAACGAGAATTCTTCTATGCTTAAAAAAATAAATAAAACAATGAAGAAGAAATGAAAGAATGGATGGATATGTTCATGATGGAAATAATCGCAAAAGAAATCAAGAAGAGATTTGCTTTGGAACTAAAACTAAAAGAATGAAAACTTTAGAATGAAAAAGCCATGACTAGCTAACCTTACTACCTTGCCAAAACTTACTAAACTCCGTGATAGTGAATGCGTGCCTCATGTTGATTCATCGGCATAGATTCGTCTTGCGTGTTGATCTAATTACTTTCTCACTTGGATGACGGGGGGTTTAACCCATCGGAGAAGAGAAGACCATCCAACTTGCAAGATTAAAGACAACAATCACCCATGAGTTAGTAGTTAGCAAGGTTAGTGGTTAGCTAGTACATGTAGAAAAGTTAGCTACAAGCCATAAGGAAAGTAAAACAAAGCATGAACTAAATTGCAAGAAAGTAAAGAAAGAAATAAAGAAAGCAAGTAAACTAGAAAATGCAAGAGTAGAGAGAAGAGAATGGATGAATCCTTGCTTCACAAGTTGTCACTCCTTGATGTACACAAGCTTTCTCTCTCTTACAAACTCTCTCTTTACAAAATTTCTAGGGAAGAAGAAGAGGGTCTAAAGAACTAAAACCTAGAGAAAAATCCTACAAAAATTACAAGCATCTACTAATTTCTCCTCTCTTCTCCATTCCCCCTTTGCTCGCAGGTCCAGGTGCAGTATTTATAGGGCTCAGAGAGAAGCTTCGAGATCCAGGTTGTTGGCGCAAAATCCGGGATCCAACAGACTCCCAACTGCCGCAATTTGGCGGGAAAATCCCAAAAATTGCGGCTCAACTGAATCTGTTGGCAACAGCTTTCTGTTGTGAGTTGGTTGCGAGGTTGTTATCCACGTGGCCTTCTAGAATCTTGAGTTGTTACGTAGAATTCTCTGAATCCTGGGTTTAAACTTGGGCTTGGAATTAATCTCTTTATTTATTGCTAATTAAAGTGATTATTGGGCTTTCTCTCATTTCAGTTGTGGACCTGTAAAAATATAGAGAAGATAAGTAAAAATCATATATTTATTTGCAATATGCATGGGGATTATGTGGTAAAATATGTAATATTGTGTATCAATCCCACCCCCACACTTATTCTTTTGCTCGTCCCGAGCAAAACAAAGAAAAAGAAAAGAAAAACTATACTACAAATTTATTACACCACTTTCGCAGGTGACGCGATTGCACTGAGCGTGTGCAACAAGCCGTTAAACCTCTAGGTTACCCTAGAGGAGGAGTGTTGTCTCCTGAGGGTTTTCAGCGGATTACACCCACAAAATCCATAAAGAAAGAAGACAAATGTTAGTGTTTTGAAAATGCATTTTGAAAGAGAGACATGTTTTCGAACTATTTTTGCAAAAATATAAGTGATCTTAGGTCATAAGTCCACCTATAATTATTCTTTCTTAAACTTAGTCTCTATGCAAGATCTTGTCTTCAATTAAGGTAAGAATTCAAGATTGGATTGAATATTTTATCCTTCATAAAACCTAGATAGTATGCACACCGTGACAGTGAAAATTTCTGGGATTTCAACTCCAACCATCAAGCCATTTATTTATCTATATATACTTTTTTATGCTTTTTTCTTCCCTTAGTTTAGGCTTTCTAGTTTACTCTTGTAGCGAGCCTTTAACCGATGACTCCCAAACCAGACGGTCTTAGGGCACCAGATGAGAAAACATCCCTCGGGTTTAAGGTCTCAAGTAAACAAGGCCACGAAACTAAAGGGGATTATTTATTTCCTTTACCACCGTTAGGCGTGAATAATCATGCTTCTTGAGGCACAATGATCCAGCTTAATAGGTGATGTTTTATTTATAATTTTTTTTTCTTTATTTTTATGGCATTTTGGTCTTTGTTTCCATCCCAAAAATGTGTAAGTGTGAAGTGCATACTATCTAAGGCAAAAAATTCAAGATAGAAATATCTCACCAATTTTACTTACTTAGCCTATAATTTCAAACAAGATCTATTATTTCAACTAGGTTTAAGATGTCATAATTAAGGCTTTCTTAATTTCTAAGATACATCTTAATTTTCTTAAAAATAGATCAAAACTTTGTCTCTTATTTCAAAAAGTTTTTTTTATTTTTTATTTTTTTTATTTCTAAAAGAAGTGTAAAAGAAAGAAGATCTAAAAACTCTATGTTAGTAAACCCTCCCCACACTTATTTCATGCATTGTCCTCAATGCATCATGATATATGTATGCATGAAACAAAATAGAGAGGGAAGGAAAAAATTACCTCAAGGTGGTGGTTCCGGTGGTGGTCTGATTGGTCCACGAAACATGGCCCAATCAACTTTGCTTTGGGTTTTGAGGAACCCACCAGAAATATCATGAATATGACCCATTAAAAAGATGAATCCATGAAAGATTTTTATTAAGTACATGACCCCATCTAATTTCCATTTTCCATAATAAATTTCTGAGTCAAATTTGTCAACTACCCTGTCCCAGAATGGAGTATGAAATGATAGAACGGATGACTTGGACTCAGGAAAGACAGGAACTAATACCGACTCAGGAAGGTGAATTAAGTCAAGTAAAGGTTCAAGAGTCGAAGTGAGTTCAGGAATTGGGTCCAAATCAAGAAAATGAAGCTCAAGTCTACAATCATTTTCCAATGATGGAATGTGACCTACTATAGGTGATATCTCTTTACTTCCAATATTAAGGAATTCAAGCTCATCGTCATACAATTCTTCAAAACTAAGGTCAACATCTTCTGCTAGAATTGTACAATCAGTTTCAGAAGTAAAGAGATTGTGAGAATCAAGGTCACATTCCTCATGGAGTTCAAAAAATGGAAAACTTGCCAATTTGTCAATGGAATTTTCAAAAGTATAGAATTGGTCAAGTTCAACATGATCCTCTAAGATGGGTGATTCAACTTCATTATGAATTGGGAAAGGATCCAATGTCGACTCCGGGAAAAGATTGCAGTCAGGTAAAGATACCGGAGTCATTATTGAATCAGGAAAAATGATTGAATCACGAAGTTGGGGTTCAAGATCACATTCCTCATGTAGTTCAATTTCACAAAAATGTGAACTTGCCAATTTATCAATGGGACTTTCAAAAGTATGGAATTGGTCAAGTTCAATATGATCATCATAAATGATTGGTGATTCAATTTCACAATGGACAGGCACTGGATCCAATACTGACTCGGGAAATGAAGTGAAATCATGTGAAGACACTGGAGTCATAATTGAATCATGAAGTAGAATTGAATCATCAAGTGAAAATTCAGGATCATATTCACACTCAAGTTCAATTTCAGGAAAAGGAAAACTTGCCAAAATGTCAATGGGATGGACAAATTCAGATGAGTGTGCTGAAATTGAATCTGGATTTCCAAAATGACAAGAGTCTTGGGTCATATCAATAGAGTGTGGTATAATTGAATTGGTCAAAGGTTGATAAGATAGAGTTTCCTCATTCCTATAGATGTTAACCAATTGACTCAATTGTTCATCCACCTTATTGAAAGACTCGGCACGTGTTTTTTGATATTGTAACAAAGACTCTTGCAAGATATCTATACTCTTTTTTAAACGTGATATGTCTACAATTGGCTGTTCTAGAATAGGAGTATAGGAATCTTGACTTTGGAAAGTTTGTGAATAATGTGAGTCACGAATGTGTGGTGATGGAAGAGTGGACTCACACAAGAGATCTTTACTCGTTTCCATGACAAATGGTTGTTCATTAGGAAAAGGTGGAACTGAGTAAGACTCTTGAAAATATGGTGGAATTGGAGAGGCAAATGGTTCTTGAAGTTTTTGCTCGACTCTCTGTAAATTGGCTTCTATACTCTTTAGTAACTCAGATTTTTCTTCAATTGGTGGTTCAGAAAAAGGAGTATATGAAGCGGAATCGGGACATGAATACTGTGGACAAGGAATATATGGTGGACAAGGAATTTGAGAATTTGACTCGGGGTATGTGAATCCCCAATGACTCTGTGACGAGTTGGAATCATTATGGAAATTATGGTTATTAGATTGTGGGTATGGGTTGGAATGATTCGGATAAGGCCAACCCGGTGTATTTGGTTGGTGCATATTGTAAAACACCGGGTTGGAATTATCCGAATAGAATGGAGTCTGTGTGAAATATGGATTATTATTAGGATGGAAAGAATTGTTGAATGCCATATCACACAAAAAATCACAAACAAAAAGAAACAAACAAATAAACAGTCAAGAAAAAAAAATTCTAACCTAAGTTAGGGTAGACTTATGACCTAGACGACTCCTAACTGATTAGACCGTCCACGGGAGGTTTAGTGTAGATTTTGACCACAAGCTAATCAGCCAGGAAAGGTCAAGGTTGTTGGAAGATTTTCCGTCAGAGACGTTCCTTAATTAAGTAACCACCAACCTTCGGGCTTTCGGCCCTCAATCCCTTTCCCCGACACTGATTTTGTAAGAGTCAATTTCTAACACTTTTTCCTCTTAAGATAATCTCCTAAATGAGTCCGAGATGTCCCTAGGGCCAACGTCTACTTTTTTTTTATTAAATTAGGCTTGGGTTAGTGAGTGCTGAGATGGTGGTTTTCGGGCTAAGGAAAGGGTGATAAAATCCCCACCTTATCTTATTTATGGATTATGCCCTTAAAATTGGATTGTGCAAGTGTACGGGAAATATAACTAGGATACACTCAAAGCATGAAAATCAAGCAAGAGATGATTCCTAGTCTACATGCAATGCAAAACGTACCTTGCATCCAGCACTCTTCAACAGTAAAAGTAAATGAATTGAAAAGACACGTGCCTAGAAATGCAAATGTCTAATCAACTTTTAACGATTACAACCAATTTTTTACTGTTGACTTTATTAAGCAGGTATAGGGTGAATAATACAGGAAATTAAGTAATGCAGCAGAAGTATTTTACAGAATCAGAGACCCTGCAGAAAAATGATCAGTAGTGCACTCCTTATTGCCGCAAATTAGCGGCAAAAGCCAGGATTTTGCGGCAATTTGGAGGGATCCTGGTCTCTGCTTTCGAGAGCAGAGGCCCAGGTCCACTTATATGTCACTGCAATGCAAAGTTCCTATTTTCTTCAACCTGTAACCTGCAACAGAGAAGAAGATTCGTTTAGTTCTTCACTTTAAACCTAAAACGTTGCTCTCCCCGGCAACGGCGCCATTTTGATTAGGACGGGAAAGGTGTTGTATTATGGAGTATAATTTGCACACAAAATATAGTCAATGAAAAGAGAGAAGGTTTAGAAACAACCTCAAGTGCTTACTCCACAAATGTTTTCGATATGTATTTAATATACCCTTTCCTATCTCCGTTATAGCATGGGCTATACCGAGTCGATTCTCAAGGAGAGCTCGCGATAGAAGCTTTACGATAGGTAGTGAAGATGTAAAACGAGAATTCTTCTATGCTTAAAAAAATAAAGAATAAAACAATGAAGAAGAAATGAAAGAATGGATGGATATGTTCATGATAGAAATAATCGCAAAAGAAATCAAGAAGAGATTTGCTTTGGAACTAAAACTAAAAGAATGAAAACTTTAGAATGAAAAAGCCATGACTAGCTAACCTTACTACCTTTCCAAAACTTACTAAACTCCGTGATAGTGAATGCGTGCCTCATGTTGATTCATCGGCATAGATTCGTCTTGTGTGTTGATCTAATTACTTTCTCACTTGGATGACGGGGGGTTTAACCCATCGGAGAAGAGAAGACCATCCAACTTGCAAGATTAAAGATAACAATCACCCATGAGTTAGTAGTTAGCAAGGTTAGTGGTTAGCTAGTACATGTAGAAAAGTTAGCTACAAGCCATAAGGAAAGTAAAACAAAGCATGAACTAAATTGCAAGAAAGTAAAGAAAGAAATAAAGAAAGCAAGTAAACTAGAAAATGCAAGAGTAGAGAGAAGAGAATGGATGAATCCTTGCTTCACAAGTTGTCACTCCTTGATGTACACAAGCTTTCTCTCTCTTACAAACTCTCTCTTTACAAAATTTCTAGGGAAGAAGAAGAGGGTCTAAAGAACTAAAACCTAGAGAAAAATCCTACAAAAATTACAAGCATCTACTAATTTCTCCTCTCTTCTCCATTCCCCCTTTGCTCGCAGGTCCAGGTGCAGTATTTATAGGGCTCAGAGAGAAGCTTCGAGATCCAGGTTGTTGGCGCAAAATCCGGGATCCAACAGACTCCCAACTGCCGCAATTTGGCGGGAAAATCCCAAAAATTGCGGCTCAACTGAATCTGTTGGGCAACAGCTTTCTGTTGTGAGTTGGTTGCGAGGTTGTTATCCACGTGGCCTTCTAGAATCTTGAGTTGTTACGTAGAATTCTCTGGATCCTGGGTTTAAACTTGGGCTTAGAATTAATCTCTTTATTTATTGCTAATTAAAGTGATTATTGGGCTTTCTCTCATTTCAGTTGTGGACCTGTAAAAATATAGAGAAGATAAGTAAAAATCATATATTTATTTGCAATATGCATGGGGATTATGTGGTAAAATATGTAATATTGTGTATCAATCACACCCCCACACTTATTCTTTTGCTCGTCCCGAGCAAAACAAAGAAAAAGAAAAGAAAAACTATACTACAAATTTATTACACCACTTTCGCAGGTGACGCGATTGCACTGAGCGTGTGCAACAAGCCGTTAAACCTCTAGGTTACCCTAGAGGAGGAGTGTTGTCTCCTGAGGGTTTTCAGCGGATTACACCCACAAAATCCATAAAGAAAGAAGACAAATGTTAGTGTTTTGAAAATGCATTTTGAAAGAGAGACATGTTTTCGAACTATTTTTGCAAAAATATAAGTGATCTTAGGTCATAAGTCCACCTATAATTATTCTTTCTTAAACTTAGTCTCTATGCAAGATCTTGTCTTCAATTAAGGTAAGAATTCAAGATTGGATTGAATATTTTATCCTTCATAAAACCTAGATAGTATGCACACCGTGACAGTGAAAATTTCTGGGATTTCAACTCCAACCATCAAGCCATTTATTTATCTATATATACTTTTTTATGCTTTTTTCTTCCCTTAGTTTAGGCTTTCTAGTTTACTCTTGTAGCGAGCCTTTAACCGATGACTCCCAAACCAGACGGTCTTAGGGCACCAGATGAGAAAACATCCCTCGGGTTTAAGGTCTCAAGTAAACAAGGCCACGAAACTAAAGGGATTATTTATTTCCTTTACCACCGTTAGGCGTGAATAATCATGCTTCTTGAGGCACAATGATCCAGCTTAATAGGTGATGTTTTATTTATAATTTTTTTTTCTTTATTTTTATGGCATTTTGGTCTTTGTTTCCATCCCAAAAATGTGTAAGTGTGAAGTGCATACTATCTAAGGCAAAAAATTCAAGATAGAAATATCTCACCAATTTTACTTACTTAGCCTATAATTTCAAACAAGATCTATTATTTCAACTAGGTTTAAGATGTCATAATTAAGGCTTTCTTAATTTCTAAGATACATCTTAATTTTCTTAAAAATAGCTCAAAACTTTGTCTCTTATTTCAAAAAGTTTTTTTTTTATTTTTTATTTTTTTTATTTTAAAAGAAGTGTAAAAGAAAGAAGATCTAAAAACTCTATGTTAGTAAACCCTCCCCCACACTTATTTCATGCATTGTCCTCAATGCATCATGATATATGTATGCATGAAACAAAATAGAGAGGGAAGGAAAAAATTACCTCAAGGTGGTGGTTCCGGTGGTGGTCTGATTGGTCCACGAAACATGGCCCAATCAACTTTGCTTTGGGTTTTGAGGAACCCACCAGAAATATCATGAATATGACCCATTAAAAAGATGAATCCATGAAAGATTTTTATTAAGTACATGACCCCATCTAATTTCCATTTTCCATAATAAATTTCTGAGTCAAATTTGTCAACTACCCTGTCCCAGAATGGAGTATGAAATGATAGAACGGATGACTTGGACTCAGGAAAGACAGGAACTAATACCGACTCAGGAAGGTGAATTAAGTCAAGTAAAGGTTCAAGAGTCGAAGTGAGTTCAGGAATTGGGTCCAAGTCAAGAAAATGAAGCTCAAGTCCACAATCATTTTCCAATGATGGAATGTGACCTACTATAGGTGATATCTCTTTACTTCCAATATTAAGGAATTCAAGCTCATCGCCATACAATTCTTCAAAACTAAGGTCAACATCTTCTGCTAGAATTGTACAATCAGTTTCAGAAGTAAAGAGATTGTGAGAATCAAGGTCACATTCCTCATGGAGTTCAAAAAATGGAAAACTTGCCAATTTGTAAATGGAATTTTCAAAAGTATAGAATTGGTCAAGTTCAACATGATCCTCTAAGATGGGTGATTCAACTTCATTATGAATTGGGAAAGGATCCAATGTCGACTCCGGGAAAAGATTGCAGTCAGGTAAAGATACCGGAGTCATTATTGAATCAAAAAAAATGATTGAATCACGAAGTTGGGGTTCAAGATCACATTCCTCATGTAGTTCAATTTCACAAAAATGTGAACTTGCCAATTTATCAATGGGACTTTCAAAAGTATGGAATTGGTCAAGTTCAATATGATCATCATAAATGATTGGTGATTCAATTTCACAATGGACAGGCACTGGATCCAATACTGACTCGGGAAATGAAGTGAAATCATGTGAAGACACTGGAGTCAGAATTGAATCAGGAAGTAGAATTGAATCATCAAGTAAAATTCAGGATCATATTCACACTCAAGTTCAATTTTAGGAAAAGGAAAACTTGCCAAAATGTCAATGGGATAGACAAATTCAGATGAGTGTGCTGAAATTGAATCTGGATTTCCAAAATGACAAGAGTCTTGGGTCATATCAATAGAGTGTGGTATAATTGAATTGGTCAAAGGTTGATAAGATAGAGTTTCCTCATTCCTATAGATGTTAACCAATTGACTCAATTGTTCATCCACCTTATTGAAAGACTCGGCACGTGTTTTTTGATATTATAACAAAGACTCTTGCAAGATGTCTATACTCTTTTTTAAACGTGATATGTCTACAATTGGCTGTTCTAGAATAGGAGTATAGGAATCTTGACTTTGGAAAGTTTGTGAATAATGTGAGTCACGAATGTGTGGTGATGGAAGAGTGGACTCACACAAGAGATCTTTACTCGTTTCCATGACAAATGGTTGTTCATTAGGAAAAGGTGGAACTGAGTAAGACTCTTGAAAATATGGTGGAATTGGAGAGGCAAATGGTTCTTGAAGTTTTGCTCGACTCTCTGTAAATTGGCTTCTATACTCTTTAGTAACTCAGATTTTTCTTCAATTGGTGGTTCAGAAAAAGGAGTATATGAAGCGGAATCGGGACATGAATACTGTGGACAAGGAATATATGGTGGACAAGGAATTTGAGAATTTGACTCAGGGTACGTGAATCCCCAATGACTCTGTGACGAGTTGGAATCATTATGGAAATTATGGTTATTAGATTGTGGGTATGGGTTGGAATGATTCGGATAAGGCCAACCCGGTGTATTTGGTTGGTGCATATTGTAAAACACCGGGTTGGAATTATCCGAATAGAATGGAGTCTGTGTGAAATATGGATTATTATTAGGATGGAAAGAATTGTTGAATGCCATATCACACAAAAAATCACAAACAAAAAGAAACAAACAAATAAACAGTCAAGAAAAAAATTCTAACCTAAGTTAGGGTAGACTTATGACCTAGACGACTCCTAACTGATTAGACCGTCCACGGGAGGTTTAGTGTAGACTTTGACCACAAGCTAATCAGCCAGGAAAGGTCAAGGTTGTTGGGAAGTTTTCCGTCAGAGACGTTCCTTAATTAAGTAACCACCAACCTTCGGGCTTTCGGCCCTCAATCCCTTTCCTAGACACTGATTTTATAAGAGTCAATTTCCAACACTTTTCCCTCTTAGGATAATCTCCTAAATGAGTCCGAGATGTCCCTAGGGCCAACGTCTACTTTTTTTTATTAAATTAGGCTTGGGTTAGTGAGTGCTGAGATGGTGGTTTTCAGGCTAAGGAAAGGGTGATAAAATCCCCACCTTATCTTATTTATGGGTTATGCCCTTAAAATTGGATTGTGCAAGTGTACGAGAAATATAACTAGGATACATTCAAAGCATGAAAATCAAGCAAGAGATGATTCCTAGTCTACATGCAATGCAAAACGTACCTTGCATCCAGCACTCTTCAACAGTAAAGTAAATGAATTGAAAAGACACGTGCCTAGAAATGCAAATGTCTAATCAACTTTTAACGATTACAACCAATTTTTTACTGTTGACTTTATTAAGCAGGTATAGGGTGAATAATACAGGAAATTAAGTAATGCAGCAGAAGTATTTTACAGAATCAGAGACCCTGCAGAAAAATGATCAGTAGTGCACTCCTTATTGCCGCAAATTTGCGGCAAAAGCCAGGATTTTGCGGCAATTTGGAGGGATCCTGGTCTCTGCTTTCGAGAGCAGAGGCCCAGGTCCACTTATATGTCACTGCAATGCAAAGTTCCTATTTTCTTCAACCTGTAACCTGCAACAGAGAAGAAGATTCGTTTAGTTCTTCACTTTAAACCTAAAACGTTGCTCTCCCCGGCAACGACGCCATTTTGATTAGGACAGGAAAGGTGTTGTATTATGGAGTATAATTTGCACACAAAATATAGTCAATGAAAAGAGAGAAGGTTTAGAAACAACCTCAAGTGCTTACTCCACAAATGTTTTCGATATGTATTTAATATACCCTTTCCTATCTCCGTTATAGCATGGGCTATACCGAGTCGATTCTCAGGGAGAGCTCGCGATGGAAGCTTTACGATAGGTAGTGAAGATGTAAAACGAGAATTCTTCTATGCTTAAAAAAATAAAGAATAAAACAATGAAGAAGAAATGAAAGAATGGATGAATATGTTCATGATGGAAATAATCGCAAAAGAAATCAAGAAGAGATTTGCTTTGGAACTAAAACTAAAAGAATGAAAACTTTAGAATGAAAAAGCCATGACTAGCTAACCTTACTACCTTGCCAAAACTTACTAAACTCCGTGATAGTGAATGCGTGCCTCATGTTGATTCATCGGCATAGATTCGTCTTGCGTGTTGATCTAATTACTTTCTCACTTGGATGACGGGGGGTTTAACCCATCGAGAAGAGAAGACCATCCAACTTGCAAGATTAAAGATAACAATCACCCATGAGTTAGTAGTTAGCAAGGTTAGTGGTTAGCTAGTACATGTAGAAAAGTTAGCTACAAGCCATAAGGAAAGTAAAACAAAGCATGAACTAAATTACAAGAAAGTAAAGTAAGAAATAAAGAAAGCAAGTAAACTAGAAAATGCAAGAGTAGAGAGAAGAGAATGGATGAATCCTTGCTTCACAAGTTGTCACTCCTTGATGTACACAAGCTTTCTCTCTCTTACAAACTCTCTCTTTACAAAATTTCTAGGGAAGAAGAAGAGGGTCTAAAGAACTAAAACCTAGAGAAAAATCCTACAAAAATTACAAGCATCTACTAATTTCTCCTCTCTTCTCCATTCCCCCTTTGCTCGCAGGTCCAGGTGCAGTATTTATAGGGCTCAGAGAGAAGCTTCGAGATCCAGGTTGTTGGCGCAAAATCCGGGATCCAACAGACTCCCAACTGCCGCAATTGGCGGGAAAATCCCAGAAATTGCGGCTCAACTGAATCTGTTGGGCAACAGCTTTCTGTTGTGAGTTGGTTGCGAGGTTGTTATCCACGTGGCCTTCTAGAATCTTGAGTTGTTACGTAGAATTCTCTGGATCCTGGGTTTAAACTTGGGCTTGGAATTAATCTCTTTAATTATTGCTAATTAAAGTGATTATTGGGCTTTCTCTCATTTCAGTTGTGGACCTGTAAAAATATAGAGAAGATAAGTAAAAATCATATATTTATTTGCAATATGCATGGAGATTATGTGGTAAAATATGTAATATTGTGTATCAATCAATCGTCAAAGAGATAAAGTGATCGCGCGCTGATCAGATTCCTACCGGCACACTTTCCCAGAAATCTCAGAGGAGATCTACATGTAATCTTCTTCTTGCAAAGAATTACTTGTGATTTCGCTCCTTGACACTTTTTTGTAAGTTTTTCCCTTTGTAAAATTAATGGAAAACAGTTTCTTTCTCGTTTCCAGGGCAGATGGTTGTTCATTATGAGGAGGTGAAACTGAGCAAGACTCCTAAAAATATTGTGGAATTGGAGAGGCCATCATTTTCTTAAATTTTCGCTCGGCCTCTTGTAGGTTGGCTTCTATACTCTTTTCTAACTCGGATTTTTCTTCAATTGGTGGTTCTAAAAATGGAGTTTAGGAAATGAAGTTAGAAAATGGATATAGTGAACATTGTGGACAAGGGGGTTGAAAATTTGACTCGAGGGAGTTGAATCCTCATTGACTCTGTGAAGAGTTAAAATTATTTTGAAAATTATAGTCATAAGATTGGGGGTATGGGTTGTATTGATTCGAATAAGTCCAACCCGGTGTATTTAGTTGGTTCATATTGTAAAAAGTCGGGTGGGAATTATCTGAAACAAATGGGATCGGTGTGAAATATGAATTCATATTAGGATTGAAAGAATTGTTATTGTTGAATTCCATTTCACAAACAATCACAAACAAAAAGAAAAGTAAATAACAAACAAAAAGAAATAAAATCAAAGCCAAGCCTATACTAGAGTTGACCTAGACCTAAATGACTCCTAACTGGTCGATTACCCGGGGGAGGTTGTTGTATGAATCCGACCACAAGCTAATCGGCCAGGTAGGGGCAAAATACGGTGGGAGGTATCCGTGCGTAAGCAACGGGCCTTAATTACTCCAAACCACGGTATCTTTGAGGCGTAACCTCTTAATCCCCAACCTTAGACACCGGTTTCACAAGAGTAAGATTCAAAATAAGTTCCACCCTTGGTCAATTTCTTAATGAGTCTGAGATGTCCCTAGGGGCCAACGTCTATCATTTTTATTAGGGCTTGGGTTGTGTGAGAGGGGAGGTGATTTTTGGGCTAAGAAAGGGTGTTGAAATCTCCAGCTTATCTTGTATGGGTTTTGCCCTTAAATCCAATTCATGCAAGTGTGCAATATAGACAAGAATATAACACAAAGCGAGTAAATTACCCACGTGTTTGTCCTATGCTATATGCAATGCCATATGTACACCTCAGTCCAGATCACACAACAGAACCAAATACAATATATTGGAATTGAATTGACACGTGCCTAAATGCAAATGTCTAAACCGTTTTCAAAGCGTCCAAATACCGTATTTTAGTTCTTTAATTTAGTGCAGTGTGTAGGCATTCAAAGCAGGAAAGTAATAGTACGGATCCACTAGCTATTACAATATACACATCTCAGCACAATAAGATACACAAATGCCACAAATTTGTCGCGGAAGCGCGGCTAAAGTCACGTTTGCGTGGCTTTACTTTGGAATTTGTGTCCCTGCTTTCAAGAGCAGAGAGCTACAATGCTAATGGGTGTTCTGAAATATTTAGTTCCTGTAACGATTGACCTGCACACCAAAATAGAGAAGAAAATTAACAAAAACGTGAGTTCAAAACCATTCCCGTCCTCGGCAATGGCGCCAAAAATTTGATCGAAGCGGAACCAGCACTTGAAATGTGTATTTTATGAAATCAGTGAAATTATGTGTATGCTAATGTTCTCTCGATACTTCCGTTATAGTATTGACTCAACGGATCGAATCCACAGGGACAGGAGGCGATAGAAGCATTAATAGTTTTTATTCACGTGTTATGTTAACAAGTCTTCTTTGTTAAAGAATGAGAAAAAGAAAAGAAATCTGAAAGTGATAGATGGAGAAGAAGGTGATAAAACGGCGATGTGAAAACAAAAGAGAAGTGGTTTGAAAAACAAAATAGAAAAGAAGATGAAGTTTGTGGTAAAGAAAATAAAAATAAAGATGAACAAAGACGATGGTGAAAACAATGATGAAAGATAAAAATGTTTTGAAAATGATTCTTAAACAAAGTAAAAAGAATGAGGAATGCAGAAATATCTTATGGTTTCTAACTACTAATTAGTCCACTAACATGCTAACCTCTTAGTGATAGTTGCCTCACATAATCCTTGGTCATCACTAGTCCTTGGCTTCAAGAGACGATACAAAGTATGAAAAATAAGATTGTTCTTCATATTCAAACTTGCATTGAGAGAAAGCTAATACAAATATTAAATCATCAAAACCATTAGAAGTAAGCATGAAATAAGAGAGTTAGCTTGCTTAGCAAGTTAACAAGTTAGATGTTAGAACCCATCATCATGAGCCATCAATGGCTCTTACAAGAGCAAGGCGTTGTAGAGGCTACTAGATTCATGTGGATTATCAAGTAAGTGGTTAGCTAGTTAGTGGTTAGTAATTAATCACCATGAGAGAAAATCTAGCTAAGCATCATGTAGAAGATGGAGAAAATTACAATTGAGAAGAAAGGAGACACATTTACATAGATTGTCACCATATATTACATCAATATCTCTCTATCTCTCTCTGAATCTCTCTACCTACTATAAGATCTAAAAAGAAAATGAAAAATACAAAATAAAAGAAGAAGAAAATCCTAATCTACAACTAGAAGAGAGAAAATCTAGCCTAAATCCTAATCTGCTTGTGTTATTGGCCTCTGCAGGGCTATATATAGGCAAATGGGGCTTCTAGAAGACGAGAAGGCCACGTATCGAAGATCGACGCGTGGCACCACCATATGGCCGCACGCGACCAAGCCAGGGACTTAGGTCCCTGGTTTTTGGCAAGAGTTTTGCGTCGCTTTTAGGACCTTCTTGGTATACTTAGTTTTGGGTATATTCATTAGGATCTTCGTCTGACGTGCGCAAAGGTCTAGGTTCAATACGTCTTTTAGAAGTTCTCTTGCTTGGCCTCTATGAAATGCGGATTTAATTATCCGAAAATTGGTTTAATTAAGCTCTTATTACCTTTTTGCCCTCCTTGTCTTGATTATCTGCAAGAGAGGTCAAAACACGGTTTAGACCGACATTTTATTCATAAATCAGTAAGAAAATGCGATATAATAATGCAGAATTGTAGACTAATCAACGATCAAAGAGAGGTACATTGGGTTCGGAATCGGTTCATGTGTGTGAGTCACACACACACATACAATAAGAGAGTCACTCCTGTGTTAACACGTGGATTGAAACTCTTATAATTTCTTATAATATATGTGTGAGGCTCACACACATGAACCGAAGCCCATTGGGTTCTATCGCTACCGCGAGAGAAAGAGAGGGAGAGAGAACAGGGGATGCCAACTAGCCATGTGACAAAGCAGTGGTGTCTTTAAAAAAGAAAAATATCAAAATAAAATAAGGCATTGAGTAAAGGAGGGGTTTTCTTGAAAAATTGCGGAAAAAAAATATGAGACAACACAAGATCCGTTGCATCTGATATGTCGATTGGCGGGTAATTTTACAGCTTCTCACGAAAAGTAATGTTTGACGGATTAGATTATGAGTTTACTTCTCATCATGTAACCAGTTTGAATTTCTTAATGAATATTTAGTTTCATTAATGAAAAAGAATCAGAACTCATTGGATGTGATAACAGGCAACACAAATGACTCACGGAATTATTCAGAGTGCGTAAATGGATTCGGATATCTGAACGGTTTCCAAAAAAATATACATATCACCCACCGCTTCCCCAAACTCGCCCAACACCAAAAAAAAAAAAAAAAAAAAAAAAAAAAAAAGGTCTAGAGCAAAATCTCAACCACAAGTTGCCTGGACTCCCAAATATCTCTCTCTCTCAACAAAAGCCATGGCCGCGTCTGTCGTCAACCGGCCGTTCGGCCACGTCAGCCGGCCGGACTCCCCAGTCCGAGGCTACATCTTCTCTCCCTTCCTCGAACCCATCCCCAACACAGACCCCACCGCCGCGCCGCCGCCGCCGCCGCCAAGAAGTTCGATTACTCTTCTTCCTCTGACGACGACGATGACGGCAAAGAATCAATTGATTGGAAATCTCTCTGCAGCAGCAGTCTTGAGATCGAACCCTCGATCCACGACCTGCGCGATGACGGCACCTCTGACAGCTGGGTGAAGCGCAACTCCTCCCTCATCCGCCTCACCGGCAAGCACCCCTTCAACTGCGAGCCCCCTCTCGCCCGTCTCATGCACCACGGCTTCATCACCCCGGCCCCGCTCCATTACGTCCGCAACCACGGCGCCGTCCCCAAGGCCGACTGGGACACGTGGACTGTAGAGATCTCCGGCCTCGTCAAGCGTCCCCTCCGCCTCACCATGGACCAGCTCGTCTGTGACTTCCCCGCCGTTGAGATCCCCGTCACCCTCGTCTGCGCCGGCAACCGCCGGAAGGAGCAGAACATGGTGCACCAGACCATCGGGTTCAACTGGGGGGCCGCCGGCCTCTCCACCTCCGTCTGGCGCGGGGCCCGCCTCCGCGACGTGCTGAAGCGGTGCGGAATCATGGGTAAGAAAGACGGTGCTCTCAACGTCTGCTTCGAGGGGGCCGAGGATCTGCCGGGAGGCGGCGGGTCTAAGTATGGTACCAGCATCAAGAGGGAGTTCGCAATGGACCCGTCAAGGGACATCATGCTGGCCTACATGCAGAACGGTGAGCTGCTCATGCCCGACCACGGCTTTCCAGTACGAATGATCATACCAGGGTTCATTGGGGGAAGAATGGTGAAGTGGCTCAAGAGGATTCTTGTTACTCCTCAGGAATCGGACAGTTACTATCATCACCACGACAACCGAGTCCTCCCCAATCACGTCGATGCCGAGCTCGCCAACGCCGAAGGTACTGAAGAATCTACACAGTTTTCCTCCATGAGATACTAAGCTAGCTAATTAACCAGCAAGTTGTTCCGTGTTCTGTTAATTTAATGTTTTTATTTGGATTAATTTGTGCAGCGTGGTGGTACAAGCCGGAATACATCATTAATGAGTTGAACATAAACTCGGTGATCACCACACCGGGTCACGATGAGATACTGCCAATCAACTCGTTCGCGGCTCAGAGGCCGTTTACAATGAGGGTTACGCATACTCAGGTAATTCAAATTAATTATCTGTTTCTTGTCGGTCGGTGTTTGTATCGTACGATGCCTGTGGTCCACGTGAAGTGCCACCCACTATTAATGCATCTTGTCGTAGCAGTAGATTTTTTTTGGGAATAGTGTATCAAGAGTTTCTGATGCACGGAATGATGCCAGTCCATCGCTTGTTGGGGATCAGAAATATGTTTTTTTTCCTTGCCCAGCTACTTATTTTGTTAGGACTTGGATCTGGACATAACCTGGTTTTTCGTCTCTTGGTATTCACCAGGGATATTACTTTCAATGTTTTTCTTCTTTTTTTTTCTTTTTTTCTTTTCTCTTTTTTTTTTTTTTTTTTTTTTTTTTTTTTTTTTTTTTTTTTGGGAGTTGGTGTTTAGTCCTTAGTGTCACATGACACACAAGCTTAGGGTGAAAATGAACCTAGCGTGTGTGTGTGTGTGTGTGAGTCGCTTCCTCTCGGATGGAAACATAAGAACCTCAGCTGCCTATTGATGCTGAGATCAGGCATCTTGCTTGTTTGCTAAGTTTCTGGGTACGACAAACGCTTCTTGTTTGTGACTCAATACTTTATACTTTTTATGGGTATATGTTTAGGGCCTGTTTGTTTCGTTGCAAAACGTAACAAGTCGTAAGTCGTAAAATGAGAATAGAAAAAGTGAACTGTAGCAAAGAAAATATATTGTATTTTACGGTATTTAGTTGATAAAGTGAAGTGTAAATGAAAAAGTATATTGTGTTTTACGATGTTTGGTTGATAAAGTGAAAGTGTAAATAGTAAAGTATATTGTGTTTTATGGTGTTTGGTTGGTAATGTAAAAGTGTAAGTGGAAAAGTTGACCACAAAATTAACTGTAGCAGTGATTTAAATATTATAAATACTATTAAATTAAATCTACTATTGCAAATTAAATTGTATTAATAAATTTGAGATAAAAAATTAATAATCTAATATTTTATTTATAACATTAATATTAATAAAATATTAGTATAAATAGTAAAATATTACTAAAATATTAACTAAATAAATAATATAAAATTTTAAGAAAATCTAAAGAACATTAATAAAATTTTAAGAATACTAATAAAATATAAATATTAAAAAATTTTATCACAATAATAAAATATAGTTATAATATTATAATATTAATAATACTTGAAAATTATTATAATATAAATTTTGTTATAATATTATTGTAATATTATAGAAATATAAAAATAACAAAGTAAAATATAATTATAATTTAATAATAAATTATCATTATAGTATTGTTATACTGAATTATTATTACAATATTAACATAATAAAATATTAATATAATAATAAAATATATTATGATATTAATAAAGTAATTTTTATATTAAAAAATAAATAATTAAATATATAGTAATTTTATATTAAAGTATAATATTGTTATATTAATAAAATATTAACTCTAAATAAAATAATAAAAAATGGAATAAGTATTAATAAAATAATAAAGTATTAAATAAAATATTAAATAAAAATATTAAATTAAAATAGTAAAATATTAATATTAAAACAATATTAAAAACAATAAAAAATTAAAGATTAAAAAGATAAAATAATTAAATAATTAAATAAGAAATTGAACACTATTTAAAATATTAAATATTTAATAATATTAAATTATATATTGATTATCAAGTAACTGTTTTGAACTGTAAGTGTACTACAAGTGAGAGTTACATGATCACAAAATTAATTGTAGCAACTGCAAGTGAGAAAATATGAGTGTAAAAGTGAGATTTACATGACCACAAATTTAACTGTAGCAACTGCAAGTGGGAAAAGAAGAGTTGCATTTTGCAACTTGTTTTTCAGCGAAACAAACAACGGAAAATGAAAAAGAAGTTTTACGACTTGCGTTTTGTGGCGTTTTGCGGCAAAACAAACACGCCCTAGATTGTTAATTGGTTTTTCTTTTCGAGTAAAATATCAACATATAGTTGATTAATACTTAAATTGATTAAATACTAATACCAGTTGTTTTTACATACGAAACTAGATGTAAGTTCGCAAAGATTACTGGAATAATTTAGATCAATTTGTCCCAATCGAATCAAGCAGCCATTTAACTGAATGGATCAGGAGGAGCCTGGTTAGGTTAGGGTTGGGTCATCACTCAGTTAGATCAGATCAATTAGACTTGTAGCCTTGATTTTTTATGCATCTTACTGTCATTTGATGACAACTGGTCAAGAACAGACAACGAAATAGAGGTGGGCCAAACATATTTACAAAACAATCAGGTCATTTACGAATAGCTAAAACAGACTGCACTCCTCATGTGACAAGAAAACAAGGTGTCCCATATTGTTTATTGTTCAACACGTGGAAAGGAGAGAAGTCTACCACTAGCAAAAATACATGGAAAAAAGCCTTGATAGATCGAGGCAATTGTATCTTTGTTTAAATTGTCAATTTAATTTAAATCATGAAAAAAAATTGAGAAATTTGTGTTTAGGCTCCTGGATGATACTGTGCTGTGAAAAACTCTCCATAGTTTGAAACCCAGTGAAAAAGCCCTTAATCTAATTTGTTGTGTGTGCAGGTGCCTGCCCTATCAATTTTTTTAACACCCATGTTGCCCTTGATTAGATGTATTAACTGAGTTGATTTGAGTAGCCAGCTTGACGAGCATTTAATACTCGTCACAAGCTAGGCGTTCGGGCCGGCTTGGAGGCTTTTTTTTTCACTCTCTGCTAATTTCTGTCCACTTCAAGATGGATGATTTTTTTGCATTGATAAACTTTTTCAGAATTTTTTTTTTTTTTACAAGGATGCTATATTTCTGCTCACCCTCAATGGATGCTGAATGCGCGTTGAATTTTTTCCTTTGCATTGATAAATTTTTTCAGAAATAATTTTTTTACAAGGATGCTATAATTCTGTCCACCATCAATGGATGCTAATGCACATTGAATTTTCCCCAGAGATTTGCCATTAGTAATTTATTCATAATTAGAAAATTATTCATAACATATTAATATTTATTTATTTATCTTTAACTTATAAATTCTGTACACCTCTAATATTCTGTTTATATTCTCCAAACTTTTGTCTACCTTCTCAAAATATTTGTCCACCTTCTTAAATATTGTGTCCACCTTGCTAAATATTTTGTCCACCTTGTCAAATATTCTGTCAACTTTTTCTAATATTTTGTCAACTTATTTTATTATTTTGTCTACTTCTCTAGAATTTTTTGTAATGCTCTAGCTTACATGGACATCTTTTCACAGGGACTCAAAGACGGTTTTTTCTTCAATTTTCTCTCTTTTTGTCGATCTTACTCAACTTCTGTCAACTTTTTAATATTTATGTCTATCTTTCATTCTTTTTGTCCACCTTCATCAATTTCTATCTAATTTTATAAATTTTTAACGTAGGTAGACAAAGTATTAGAATAAGTGGACGAAAATAGAAAAGTGGATAGAATAATTAAATATAAAATAAGATTTCTATGGACCTTATCAACTTCTATCTACTTTTTTATATTTCTGTCTTTCTTTTTTCTTTTTTTTTGGTCCACCTTGGTCAATTTCTGTCGAATTTTATAAATTTCTAGAGTAGGTAGGCAAAATATTAGAATAAGTGGACAAAAAATTAGTGAAAGTGGACAGAATATTTGACAAGGTGGATAAAATATTTAAAAAGGTAGACAAATATTTTGAGAAGGTGGACAAAGTGGCAAATATTAAATAAAATAAATTGGTGAAATAGACTATAATAAACATTCCAAAAAAAATCTCTGCAAAAAGTTTATCAATGCAAAAAAAGTTCAACATAAGGTGGACAGAAATATGAAAGAGTGGAGAAAAATATAGATTTCAAGCCACTGTTATCAATCTCACATTCCATGAAAAGGACAAAAAGACAAAGGAACAAAATTGAAAATTAAATATAAAATAGGGTTTCTATCGACCTTACTCAACTTCTGTCTACTTTTTATATTTATGTCTATCTTTATTTATTTTGTCCACCTTTGTCAATTTCTATCTAATTTATAAATTTCTATAGTAGGTAGATAAAATATTAGAATAAGTAGACAAAAAATTTGTGAAAGTGGATAGAATATTTAAAAAGTTGGACAAATATTTTGAGAAGGTGGATAGAGTGGATAGAATATTAAACAAATAAATTAGTGAATTAGTTTATAATAAACATTACAAAAAAATTATCTCTGCAAAAAAATTTATCAGTGTAAAAAAATATCCAACATGAGGTGGACAAAAATATGAAAGAGTGGACAAAAATATAGTCAAAAAAATATCCAACATGAGATGAACAGAAATATGAAAGAATGGACAAAAATATAGTTTTCATGCCGCTGTTATCAATCTCATATTCCATGAAAAGGACAAAAGGATAAAAAGACAAAAAGACAACACATCAGATAGAGCCGCAAGGACAGCAGAGGCAATGTGAAAATAAAATGTGTCATGTGACGAGGAAAGAGACCTCCACACGCAACAAACTTGGTCAAGGGATTTTTTTATTGGGTTTCAAACTATGGAGAGTTTTACACAGCACGTTATCATCCAAGGGGCCTAAAGACAAATTTTTCACAAAAATTTTATTAAATAAAAGTCGTAAACTGATCTTGACTTGAAACCTCTTATATATTAATCTAACCCTTTTGCAATTAAATCATGTTTTAATGATAGATCTTAATGAATGATAGGCGGAGGGAAGAAGGTGACAAGAGTGAAGTGACCCTTGACGGTGGGGAGTCGTGGCTGGTGTGCACATTGGAGCATCCAGAGAAGCCAAACAAGTACGGCAAGCACTGGTGCTGGTGCTTCTGGTCATTAGCGGTGGAGGTTCCTGACCTTTTGGGTGCCAAAGAGGTAGCCGTTCGAGCATGGGACGAGACCCACAACACTCAGCCAGAGAAGCTCAATTGGAATCTCATGGTAATTATTTAACACGTTTTACTTTTTGTCATTTAATTTCCTAACAGAGAAGCATTTCAAAATTAATTCATGGCCAACAAATTAATGGTCAACTCATTAATAACTATGCAGGGCATGATGAACAACTGCTGGTTCCGAGCGAAGGTGAACGTGTGCAGGCCGCACAAGGGCGAGATCGGGTTGGTGTTCGAGCACCCGACCCTCCCCGGCAACCAATCTGGCGGGTGGATGGCGCGGCGGAAGCACCTCGAAACCTCTGAAGGCCACCAGCCACTCAAGAGGAGCACCTCCACCCCCTTCATGAACGCTCCCTCCAAGCATTACTCCATGTCCGACGTGCGAAGGCACTCGTCTCAAGACTCCGCTTGGATCGTCGTCCACGGCCACGTCTACGACTGCACCGCGTTCCTCAAGGACCACCCCGGTGGTGCTGACAGCATCCTCATCAACGCCGGAACCGACTGCACAGAGGATTTCGATGCCATCCACTCTGAGAAAGCCAATCCATGCTCGACACCTACCGCATCGGGGAGCTCATCACCACCGGCTACACTTCCGACACCTCCGTCCACGGCGCGTCCAGCCTTAACACCTGGCCACCATCCGTGAGGCCGCCACCACCAGTAAAACTCCTCCCGCCATCACCCTCACGAACCCCAGAGAAAAGATCCACTGCAAGCTGGTCTCCAAGACCCTCATATCCCGCGACGTCCGCCTGTTCCGCTTCGCGCTCCCCTCGTCCGATCAAGTCCTAGGTCTCCCTGTCGGAAAGCACATCTTCCTCTGCGCCACCGTGACGACAAGCTCTGCATGCGGGCCTACACACCGACCAGCCGGTCGACGCAGTGGGCTACTTTGAACTCCTCATCAAGGTCTACTTCAAAGGGGAGCACCCCAAATTCCCAATGGCGGGGTGATGTCCCAGCATCTCGACTCCCTCACCATGGGCTCCACCATCGACATCAAGGGCCCGCTGGGCCACATCGAGTACACGGGCCGCGGGAACTTTATCGTCAACGGCAAGCCCAAGTTTGCCAAGAAGCTGGCCATGATCGCCGGGGGGACCGGGATCACTCCCTTGTACCAGGTGATCCAGGGCCGTGCTCCACGATCAACGGAGGACCGGACGGAGATGTATTTGGTTTACGCGAACCGGACCGAGGACGACATACTGCTGAGGGAGGACCTTGACGGGTGGGCCCGGGACTACCCCGAGCAGCTGAAGGTGTGGTACATTGTGGGGGAGGTAACGAAACAGAGGAAGAGTGGAAGTATAGCATTGGGTTTGTGAGTGAAGAGATCTTGGGGAGCATATTCCCATCGGTGGATCTGAGGACACGCTGGCTCTGGCATGTGGGCCCCCACCAATGATTCAGTTCGCAGTGCAGCCCAATCTGGGGAAGATGAATTATGACCTCAATAACTCATTGTTATTGTTCTGAGCTAATTTTTATTATTAAATAAACTAATAGGAGAAGAAGATTAGACAACTAAGAGAAAGAAGGAGAAAATTACTGTGATTATTATTAGTGGTCCAAACAAGAATAAATAAATATTAATTAATGGGTGAGAGATTCCTTCCCTCTTTACTTGTAAAAAAAAAACTACTTTTTCTACTATTTTTAGTCTGAAATAAAATAAAATAGGAACACCAGGAAGAGACGGAATCTTTCCTTTGCTTTTATTTTTTTAACGATAAGGTAATTTCATAAACTCTTTGTCGGAATCTTTGAAAGGAGGGGGGCATGGAGAGGTACCGAAGCTGTGGAGTGGGGACTAGTCTTTGGGTGCCTGGTGGCGGTGTAGGATTTAGGAATATTATAAAAGAGTTTAAATCCACAAGCCAACGACTCATGGATGAATGAAAGAGGCAATCAGCTGCTGCTTTTGTTGTTTTTAGGAGGATTGATGATTTCTTTTCTGAGTTGTACGCCACTTGCGTACTGTGGTGTGGACTTCACATCCCTCCCAATGCCGTCCACAATACCACCGTCTTGCCGCTGATACTTGAACGGCCGCATGCAAACAACATTATTACCCATTTCTTTTTGAAATTTTCTTTTAGCATATGTCGATCTAGTCCTGAATTTTCTATGTTCATCTCTGTGATGGTAGATTTTTCGTAGAAGATCCCGATCACAAACAAGAGACTACTCTTCTCCGCTAGTGAGTACTTGTTATAAACAAAGACTAAAAAGTGCCTATCAGATTAAGAGCACTGATGGGTGCCTAATATCCTTGGACGTGAGAATCAATAATCGGTTTGAAGGAAGGCATGGAAAGAATGGAAATGACAGCCAGCAAGGGAATCTGCTGGCGTCGTCTAGACTAACAGATTCCCTTGTTGGTATATGAAGACAACAGACCGACAAAGGAAAACTGTCAGTCGTGATCGTGTGGGTATTGGTGTGATATGTGCTCTTGACACTAAAAAAAAGTCATCCACTTCCCTTGGGGTAGAAGATTTTTTAAACCCGACTGTGGTACTCGGCACGAAGGCCGATAGGCACAGGCGAGATTCTCGCAACTGTACAATTTGCACATGTTAATTTGTTATAACGGTCGTGATCACCAGTGCTGATTGGATGTGATCACATGTAGGAAAATCCGCCACTGTTCATAACTACCCGCGCTGATAGGCACGTTACACATTATGAACGCGGGGGAGAATGGAGTTGCATAATTGTCGGCGGAGATCAATGATGATCTGTAGTTGGAGCTGAAGCTTCAGAGCTGAAGCCTTTGGAACGGAGAACACCTAGGAGTGGAGAAAACCCTAAGGAGGTCAGATGTTGTGAGGACTTTGGAGGAGAGCTCTAATGTCTCTCGTGAAATCACCTAGAGGTAGGGGTGCCATCGGATCGGATACGGATCGGATATTACCTCTACCATATCCATATCCGCACCCAACCTTCGGATACGGATACGGATATTGGCGGATGTGGAAAAATGATATCCGTATCCGCCAAAATCGGATATCAGATATAAATCGGATATTAGCAGATCGGATGCGGATACTAATCGGATATGTTAAAAATGGATATGGCTAAAGATAAATTAAACAGAAATACTTATATTACTTTTTATCTCATCTACTACAATATTAAATGTGATACATACTATGATATTATTGTGTACATATCAATACATTCATCGTATTCATTGTCATTTGACTTCTATAACAATAGATTACACGTCCTCCGGTGCTCAATGCCGATTCGGATGACATGGTTGATATTGAAATACTCAAAATATCATGTGGTGCTCTTGCAAGAATCGAATACTTTTCACTATTACTTTTTCACCAGCTCAAAATATCAAAATTTAATACCTTATTCCATTGAAGAATAGTCTTCTCCATACCGATATCATTATGAAGCACGCAACATTCGGATATCGGATCGGATATGAATAAGATATTACTTTTACCATATTCGTATCCGCACCTAACCTTTCGGATACGGATACGGATACAAATATTGACGGATGTGAAAAATGATATCCGTATCCGGATTGGAGGCGGATTCGGATGCGAATATCCGCGAATAATCCGTATCCGGTGGCACCCCTACCTAGAGGGGGTGAATAGGTGATGGTTATAATAACTAGGCTATTATAACAAAAATGTGAAATTAAAACTCGCTAACACAATATCAATCAATCAAGGAAGTATTTAGCAATAGCAAGTAATGAGAGAGTTGAGTTGAGAGAGATATTTAAACGCAAACACAAAAATATGTTTCGAGTTTCGAGCCACTTGCTCTACGTCCCCGCCTTCACCGCAATGAAGATTTACA